>VXCM01001767.1:0-67419 GCA_014773175.1 Lucifuga dentata
CACATTGACATTTTGGTCGTAAGTAGCTGCTGTCCTGAAGATGTCCCAGTCTGTACACTCAAAGCAAATAGCACTCAAATAGACAGTGAAAGGTGGGTGTGAAGAGGAAAAAAAAAAATACGTATTGACAGAGACACTGACAATGAGCCAAACAAAAGAGGGAACATGATCATGATCTTCAGCATCAAAAAAGACACGGGTGATATTTTGGGTGCTCAGAAAGGGGCTCACAAAAGCACTTAGTACTGTTATTTCTCAACAATTACGTCAGACAAATTCAAAGAGATGTGGAGATACGTGTTAGCTCGGAAACAGTGTAATTTCAGAGACAATGGACCTGTCAGAAATTATTTTCCCCTGCTGTCCCTGTGATGCTAATGTGTGATTTATCGTGCGCTTCGCAAATCTTCTCCACAGAAAACTAGAATTCCTTGACTTAATGTGCGTATTCAGGGACTGTTTCAGCTGAGCAGGGAAGCAGCTACAAGGGGACAATGACATCAATGCTCAGACTCCCAGAGGAATGCTTGTCGTCACTCACACTTGCACGCACACACACATACTGCTATGGAAACAGTGAGTTAAAGAGATACAGCAGGGCACACACACACACCAACACGAGCAGAGAGGAGAAACTGAAGAGCAAAGTCACAGAACAGGTCAGTGAAAATAATGCTGACACACGACCAAACTGTTCCCCACCAGCAGTGCAGGGCAGCCTGTGCTCACATTTTCCTCTTAAAAAAAAAAAAGAAGCTCTACAGAGGTCAGCTGAGGACAAAATGACTGCTTCCTCATTGTAAAAAAAAAAGTTTTCCTTAATGGATGCGAGACAGGAAGACAGCAAAGGCTTTTTTATTGAGCCTGATCTCAGAAGTATGAGAGATATGCGGTTCCAAAGCAGAGAGCTGCCAACGACCAAGAAGGAAAGTATCCCATCACGCGGCTCCCTGTACCAGCTGACGGCTATGGAAACAGAAAGACCGTGAGGAAATGTGCATGTGTTGTGCGAGAAGTTTATGCAATATGGCAATCCGCAGCGCGCACATGCACACACATCCTCATGCATGCATCCATGTATACCAACACACATCTGTTACCTATCTATACCTCAGATTGGGTCTAAAAAGGTGGAAAAGGACAAACGGAGCAGCTGCAGCAAGAACACTCTCTTACACACACACACACACACACACAGCATAGCATTCTACAGACTGGGCAGCCATTCAAACTGCTCTCAGTAACAGTAACCCACGGCAACCCTAAAACTAGCCCCTTCCCCTCCCCTCCCTCCTCAAGAGAGACGGATCCATTGCCCAGTTAAGGGAGAACTGACAGAGACAGAATGCTGAGAGAGACAGAGAGAGAGAGAGAGACAGAGAGAGAGAGAGAGAGAGAGAGAGAGAGAGGCGCTTGTAACTTTACCCACTCTGTCCCTTCCTAAAGTGCAGCTCTGCCCCCCTTTTAAAGGTTCAGGAGTTAATTATTCAACATGAGAGGGGATTTGTGGGAGAACAGAGTGGACACAAGCCAGCAAAAACCCCTCATGTCTTTTGTTCAACCCATCTACTCACTCACTCACTATTAAATATGCACTTTTTTCCACATGGACAGAGGCATGAATGGAGGCTTTTTTTTTTTTTACTCAGTCAAAAACACACAGCTTATGTGGCTGGGCTCACAAATACACATGCAAGGAGCAAGGATATGTACACAAAGATAAATTTACACACACGCACATTCCAAGATTACACGCAGCTGCATCAGTCTGCTTGCAGCATCCACCAACTCATTCTTCTCCACATGTTCAACTTCTCAGTCAGCACACAGTTTGACCCACTCCACTCTCTGCATGTGTTTCTCACCGTTGTGGTTGTGCTGGAGGGTCTCCAGTATGCCGCCAGACGAGTCAGCAGCCCCCAACTCAGCCAGTCTGCGGCTGGTGGCGNGGGTCTCCAGTATGCCGCCAGACGAGTCAGCAGCCCCCAACTCAGCCAGTCTGCGGCTGGTGGCGCTCAGCTCTGACCGCAGGTTGGTCACTTCCTGGCTGGCCGACTGAATGGCCCCATCGATGCGCTGGGCCAGCTGCTTGTTGTCATCCATCATTTTCAGGATTTTTGCCTGAGGAGGAGAGGGGAATCCAGAGAAGGTGTCATGCTGTCAAGTTGACCATTTCCTGAGAAAGAAGATGTCCCCAAATCCCTCTTCTTTTCCTTTTCTCTCCCTCCTTATTCCTTTTTAAATGCCAAAACCAAGTTAAATCCTCAAAGCAGTTTGTCCTTTCCCTGAAAGAGAGGCATCCAGCTCAGGGAAAATTTGTATCTGCTGGAGGGATTGTGCATTCTGGGAGATGGTGTGTGTATGTGTGTGTGTGTGTGTGTGTGTTTGTGTGGTATTTGCGTGTCAGTGTGCAAGCATGCCTGTGTGTGCAAGAGAGAGTTCAGTAACAGAATGAGAGTGCGTGCGTGTATGTGTATGTGTGTGTGTGTGTGTGTGTGTTAGAGAGCCAGCACTCCCCCCCTGTGAAATGTGCTTCCCGCAGCTGACTGTTGAAAGGACACAGAGCATTGAGAGATGACAAGCACNGGGGGGGAGCTGGACCATATAAGCACATGGGAAGTATGAGTTTCACACAGCTGTAGTTCTTCGACTGTATGTTAGACAAAACCAAAACATAACAAATGTTTACTAAGCCTGTGAAAACTGACTTCTTTTTTTTCCCTCTTTTTCTCTTTTTTTTGTGTGCTGCATTTGCCTCCCTCAAAAGAGAGAGAGAGAGAGAAACATTTGTTTGAAAAAGAACCAAATGAGAAAATATAATAGTTATCCAGATACATCAGGGTATGACATGTAATTTTCCTACAATACAAAACGCATTTTACTGATCTTTTGATCTTTTTCATTATATTCATGAAAGGTTAAACAAAATAAATATTCAGAAGAGTCATTTTGCATGACTGGCAAAAGTTAAAGGACAATACAAGCGATTTTGCATGTTTGAGCTCAATATATAAAACCCACATACACGTTATATTACTGATAACCACTTCCTAAAATATACTACTGGAGCAGTAAATATTAGAATTGGTTTATCCTACCTTAATAGCTCAATAACATTAGTAATGTAACATGTATGTGGGCAGTATTTACTGGATAAACATGTAAAATCGTCGGTATGGTCCTTTAAGGAAGGTCTACTGTAATCTGGCTGTCATGCACATGTAATGGTTAAAGTTTGAGGTCAGATTAATCAAACACACAAGGCTGGTCGTTACTAAAGTGTAAAAAATAAACTTTAATTTGTGAATACTTCAATTTCAAGCTTTTTTAAAAAATCTTTATTGATGAAGAAAACTTTAACTGCTTTGCACTGACTAAAGGAAACACAGAATGTTGTTTACTCATCTTCCTAACTGGCTTTTCCCACTAAAGACGATGATTGGAACCATTTTTCTGACTTATGGCATTCAAAGGGACTTCCATCAACAAAATCAAACAAATGCATTTTTTAGTATTTGTTATATTCAACCTTTTTGTAAGGCAGGTCTGCATCCTTTTTTTTCTTTCGTGTATTCTGCTTAATAAAGGAATAAAGGCTACGGATATCAGAAGCAGACACAGTGACTGCCACCTGGTTCCGGATAAGGCTAATCCATCACACTGAATGCAGCATTAATGCTCTTTTTTCCTCTTTGCAGCACCACAGAGGGGGGCATGCAGCTTTTGTTGAAGGTATCTACAGTAACAGGATTTTGCTTTTATTGTAGTCAGAGCGATGCAAGACAATGACATTACCTCCAAAATGTCAAACATGCAGCGGAAATCAAATAAAGCTCCTTGAGAGACAGATGGATATTGGAAGCTTACAGGAGAACACAGGCAGGTAGCTTAATACTGAGCTGCCCCGAGACTGCAGAGCTGACAGTCAAATTGCACATTCGTTGACAGGTGTCAGATACAGACAGGGTTTAGAAGATTACAGTGGATGTATTTTGTTTTGATTAATGACGTAAAATAGCGAATGAATCATCTGTACAAACATCGACTAAAGCAGAAACTTTTTCGCCACCAAGTCAGCTACGTACATATCAGCATCCCTGTAAGCTGGTAGGGATTCATTCAGCACGTTTACCCATGAGTTAAAACACTGATCCTACTCTGATTAAAGGACCATACCGGCCATTTTGCATCTTTGAGCCTCATATATTCGACTTTCATACATGTATCATTGCTGTATTCACTTCCCAAAACATACTACTGAAATGGTGAATTTTTTTTTTTGTCTTTTTCCTACCTTCCAGACCACCATTGGTTTCGGTTCATTCTGGTACACTATTAAAATCAACTTGTTAATACTTGAAACATTCTTGGGATCGGTAATCCATCATCACAATCAAGATGTATAATAAGGATTTTTTCAAAGTTATGTCATTTTAGCATTTAAGCTAGGAATGTCGTACACCATTATTCATATCTGTATCCATATCGGTATCCGTTCAATCAACTAAATTATCCGTATCTGTACTTGGGTGGGCAGGATTTAACACAGAAGTGGGAGGAGCTTAATTAGGAGAGTTAAGATCGCTAGCTAACTGGCTAGTTAGCCTAAAAGCTACAAGCTACAATAAGCTAGTAGAAGCTAGCAGAAATGTCCATTTGTATCAGTATCTTACGTGTAAATGTTCACAGTAAATGAATGTGTGTTTATCTGTGGACTGAGAATAATGATGAGCTGAATCTGAGAATTATAAACTATAGCTAATAGATGACTACTAATGCTAGTGTGGACAGAGTGGCTGTGAGTCATGTGTGGAGCAGCAGCAGTAGCTCTATGTAGAGAGGAGCTCTGTGATTGGCTGCCTGGCCGATGACGGAACCATGTGGACACAGCCCTAGTAAGCGCTACCCAATGAGATTGTTTTTCTTTAACGAGTACGGATATTGACACATTTTACTCGGATGGTACTCGTGCTTGTAAAAAAGTGCATTATCCATAATGGATACGAGTTTCATCTGAGTACTCAGCTCATCCCTAGTTTAAGCACAATAAAAAGCGCGGAGTGATCTGAAAATGTTTCCCATGGTCAGTTCTTCACTACAGCACTTGAATGTACTACTAGGAAGCATTTTCAGATCACTCTGCGCTTTTTATTGGCTTAAACGCTAAAATTATGTAAATAACTTCAAAAATAACCTGAATACATGTCTCGTTCAAGATGATGGATTATCTATCCCAAGAACATTTTAAGTATCAACAAGTTGATTTTAATAGCGTACCAGAATGAACTGAAACCAATGGTGGTCTGGAAGATAGGGAAAAAAATTTTTAATTCACCATCCAGTAGTATGCTTTGGGAAATGATTGTCAGTAACATTATATGTATGAAAATTGAATATATTAGGCTCAAACATGCAAAATGGATGGTATGGTCCCTTAAGGCAATAAATTTTTTTTTTTTTTTTTTCCCCCAAATGTCATGTAAACACCACAATCAATTGAATTCAGCATAAATCAATATTGATGTACTCAGAGAAACACACATATTTACTCAAGCATGCAAAGAATTCATTTTCTTGTCATCAGCAAAAGCAATCTCAGCTTTCCCAGCAAAGAAACGAGTCTCATATATTTGGCGAAGAACAGAATCCTATTGATTCCACATCCATGTTTACATCTAACTCCGCACATTTGCCTTAATCACACCACTGACTAAAATCAGAGTGTCTGGCTTAAAGACACTGCAGTAGCCAGGGACTTGAATCCCATCCTTCCTATTCAATACACAATTCTGCTGCCAAATTATATGTTAGAGGGAAATGTTCTTGGGAGGTTTCACAGAAAAATAAACAGTTCTCTTGCTGGCTAAATGCAATCAGCAGAGAACAAAAGCTGACAGCATCGGTCAGACTTGGTACTTGTAAAAATAACTATTTGGAGATTGATTATTCCTCACGGTTGTCTTTTGGCCCCGGGGGTGAGGAAATCTACCCTGCTTCCCACCCCACACCCCAACTCCATCTTGTGTTTCTCAGCTATAATCTGGCATTGGGCTGTCAGAGGAAGCCCACTCACTCAGCAGTGCAGCTGTGTTGTCATTGTTTCCTGAGGTTATGTGAGCCTGGACCCCAACCTGCCCCACATGTGGTAAACGCAGAACAGCCACCACGTCGCACAGGCGGAGGTAGCACGCAAGTGCTGTCTGTTCTCAGAAAATCTTACCGTAGCCTGAGGTACTGTGCGTGCGTGTGTGTGTGTGTGTGTCCTAAATCCAAATCTACCCTTTTTTCTCTAACAAAACAACCTGAGTGCCTGATACCGTATGCAAGCAACAAGATGGGAAGTGAGCATGCGCACACACACACACACACACACACACACACACACTACCTGTCCGTTCATCCATCTGNCACACACACACACACACACACACACTACTTGGTAAATGAACATCATGTTGTTATTTATAGACGACCCTCCTGCTGCATATGATACATTAGTCACAGGGGAGGGCAAGTACACACACACACACACACACACACACACACACACTCATATACTAGGGAGCTAATAATCCCAAAGTCATTCATTTGATGTTCATTAATTCATCTTTCTTCCGGTGTCATAAAAGTCTATTGGACCCTTCTGGGTAATTAAGAAGCTGTAAGTGTGTGTATGCGTGTGTGTGTGTGTGGNGGGGGGGGGGGTAGTGCATCAACCTATGTACACATACACCATAAGCCTACAACCTTTATAGATTCACATTATTTATCTTTCCTCAGCAGCATGCATGTGAGTGATATGCTTGCCTCTTTCATAAATTAAAATTAGCATTAGCATGAGTGTTTATCTGCATGTTTGACCAGCAATAAATATGGGAAAAAAATGTTTTAAAGTGGACATTTTTTATAACTGTCACATTGAGTTTTTGATCTATAGTTTGATATTACCCTTTTCCTCACATATTGACCAAGCAATGGCTACATTTACCTGAATTACCTTAAAAAAAAAAAGCTTGCCTCTTAGTTTTTATACAATTAATTGCCTGTATCATACAAGGTACAATGCAAGTGTCTTCTGTGGGTGTAACCTTACCCCCACTGTGCTTTCCTGACAGTATCTGAAAAGTTTACTTGGTTGTTGGTGGTTCATTTAGGTTCATATTGCCAAATTGCACAAGAACCCAGGACTGTTAAAAGAAAAGAAAAGAAAAGAAAAGAAAAGAAAAGAAAAGAAAAGAAAAGAAAATCATCTGCTGAGCAGATTTTTAACCTGACACAGATCTGCAAATTTTGGCAGTTCGGCAACAAAACTAAATTAATTCTTGTCCCTGTAACTTTTGCAAAGCATGATGGATTTATCTATTGGACCTTTTCCAGTCTTCATACAGTTAAGAAGATAAATAGTAGAATATGAGCATCAGTCCAGATTGCAGTTGCCCTTCGTTTATTTTCCAAGCATGGCTTTTCAAGTATGAGGAAACTACCTTCTGTTCGGTGTCGGCATCCATCTTCTAATTCCCACAAAACCAGATGGAATAACAGCTGAACGACAAACACGCTCATAGCTGTTTTTTTGGAGTTGTTTAGTTTAGTTGGTTTAGATTGATGCTCTCTTGCTGGCAGTGGACCCAAACACTTCCAAGCATCTGAGTGCATTTACTGATTTTTTTTTTTTTTTTTTNTTTTTTTTTTTTTTTTTTAACCAAAGTTTAGTTTTATCTATGTTTAAATGACCCATCAGTCAAGTCTGTCCCTTGGGATCTTGAATGTCTGCTGGTCAGTGGAGTGAATCTGGGCCCAGAGGCTGACTGAGGATCAGTAATTAGTGGGCGTACTGGGAGCTCAGATTAGCATATAAATAGAGACAGTGGGGGGAGTGGGATCAGTCCCATTCTTCATTGTGATGCTGAGGGCCTTTTGCAGTCACCAAGTCACCAATAAAACCATCCAGAAAAGTTGCAATTCTGACACCTGCATTCAGTTTTTAAGCCTTCAGTAATTTGGTTTTTACTTACTGGAGCTGAAATTTGTTGCTAAGCAATAATACTCAACACTATATACTTACTAGGATGGTATTTGTTGCATGGCAACCATAGAAACAGAATTCAGCTCTGGTGGTAAAAACAACATAAATGTTAGAAAATAAAATTGAGGCATTCAGTCATTTTAGGATATATATATATAATTTTTGTAGATTTTTTTGGTTATGTTTTAGCACATCATCTTGGAAAATAATCACTCTTCTAGACATTTTCTACATCCATGAAATAAAGTGACAGGCTTAAAGGACCAAGCTGGTGATTTTACATGTTTTTGAGTCCAATAAATAAATACTACCTACATACATGTCACATTACTGACAACTATTTTCCAAAACATAAATCCCTAATCTTTCAAAATCAAATGTTCAGATGATACACCCATCTCAAAATTCAATGTTTCACCTGCTAGCAGATATGTCCAGATGTAGAAGGCACAGTCATTTTATTTCTCACTTAAAGATGTCTCTTTCTGGGACTATATTCCCTGGCGGAGACATACATTTTCTCCCATGCAGCTTCACGTTGGACCGGTTAAATTAAATAATTTAAACTAAGAATAATTACAATGCTTGCTTCACTGGCAGTCTGAAAGATAGGGGAAAAAAATCTAAAAAAAAAAAAAATGTTTATCAGTGGGTGCATATATTGTATGAAAGGCTGGCATAATTTCAAGTCCACAGAAGGGCTTAAATTGCAGTTTCTTGGGGAACATGTGCAGGAGCACAGGTTATTGTCCTTGGGTTTGTCATGGACATCTGTCCACCAGTCGATTGGTATAGGATTTTTTCTAGTTTTTCATATAATTGCTAAAAAGTGATTTGATGTAGAACATCCTGGCAGCCAGCCATTTACTGTGAAAGATATTTTGTTTTTCTTCTCAGATAAGCTTCATTAATTAATCATTGCACAAGCCAAAAGGGAACATCTCCTCCAGGAAGAGCATGCAGAAAACACACGAATAATCATGCATGCACTCTGTCATTATCTTCCTCTGTGTGACAGCAACAGGAGAAATGAACACACACCATCTGTATGTACAGAAAGAACAATCAAATATGAATATAATCTGAGGCTGAAACTTTCTATGACCATAAAACCAGTAGTTTCTGATGTCAGCAGTCAGGGTTCTGCCTCTAAGACAAGGTCGCTGCTGTGCAGACAATATAAATGCAATGCAAAGATACCTACACCACAGTCTGTGTTTAGTGATTCAGACTTTGCCTCTGCAATGCAGAACTTATAGGCTGCACCAAAATCACCTGCTTATTGATAGCATCTGCTAACCAATGAGGTGGAAAAGTTGTTGCAACAAGGGGCCATGCTGATGTAACTCCTGGGATGTTTTTTTTCTTTTTGGAGCGGAAACAGAAAGTGATGGTTTAATGTCCCTAGAGGAGCAAATAAATGGAGTTTTTGTAGCTGAACGCTATCTTGATCTCTTATCAAGATCATCTCATCTTAGGGGAGAAAGAGGCTCAGCAAAAAAAGGCTTTTTCTACAGAGCCAGAACACACATTGCACACAAATACCCATCACACAGTGGAAGGGAGAGAGAGAGAGAGAAAGCGAGAGAGAGAGAGAGAGAGAGAGAGAGAGAGAGACAGAGAGAGACTAGTCTTGTATTTTTATTTCACTTGCATATACAGTAGACGCTACAGTTCCCCAAAAATCTAAACATGCCCTTGGTCTTCCTCTTCAAACATAGCACATATGACTGCACAATCACAAACTATTGTGTTCTTTCTCCTATGAGTCACCCCACTATTACCAAGCAACCCAATACTGCCAAGGAAATGTTTACAGAAGTTTTTATTTGGAATCTCATCCAAGTCACACACTGTAAAACACACACACACACACACACACACACAATTTTTATTTCTATAACTGTGTTATGGCTTTGTGCACCAGAATGACTGCTCTGTATTTGAGATCAACCTTTAGTCATTATGTGTAATGACTGTTTAGAGATGCTATAATGAAGCAGCTTGGATGCATCAACATAGCAAGATCCCAGCTTGGACCCCGACCTGGACTTAACAGACACAAAAAAGCAACTTGAAAAGAAGAAGACCGAAAATGATTCATAAGGACAGAGGCAATAACTTAAAGAACAGGGTCAGACTTAAAGAACAGAATACTTGAATCAGTCTGTTAATGAGGATGAGAGCAACTTTAAAAGTCATGAGATCAACAGGCTTTTCATATATACACAACCCCAGATGACTTAAACGCAAAGTGGTGCTTGTTTGCTTTGTGCCAAAAGCACACAAACTCAATCCTTTGCAGTTTTTTCTTTCCACAAATAAAACTGTCAACTGGCACAATCATGCATAAAGGTTCATTTCTGCAACGAAGGAGGGGACAGGTTTATATGTAACAAAAGAAGCTGATGAGCTCAGTCTTGTTGGGTGGGTCAAACCAAGACAAAAAACAGAGACGAGCCTTGAGAAAACATGCACTTTTGTCCACCGCATTAAACTGTTTATTCTCAATGCTGCTCTTCCTTCACTGTTTAAGTTTCATAAAATGTGTAAGACCGAGCAGCTGGAGGCTGGAAGAAAGACGCCTCCAAGATCAACGACAACTGTCTGTCTAACCCCTGCAGGTTAGACAGACAGGTTGTATAAATGAAAGGTCATTACTTGACCCCCACAGCATCCAATGTTTGCCCAATAAGCCTGTGTCCTGTTTTTGTGTCCTTAATCCTGCTCGCTCAGCTGAATGCCTAAAATGTTTGTCGAGGACAAGGACTATAGTTGGTTTTCTGTGAGGAGTCAGTAAACTTTTCCTTATTTAATCACATTCGGTGGCAAAAGTAAGAATGCTACAAATTTTACATATAGAAAATAACATTCTCTTATTTGTGCCCAGCCATGAAAAATAACTTCAAAATTGCTTGAAAATGTCAACTTTATAGATATTTAATTCCTTCACTGTCACTGCCACCATCAGCGCTGTGGACCACCAGAAATAAAGGTTACAATTGTGTTACTGAAATAACTTTTATTCTCATCTCAACTCTAAAGTTTCTCTCATTTCTTGTCCATTTCATGCTAAGCTCTCAAGAAATCCCACCCTCGTCACTCCCAAACATGCATTTTGGAGCAGGCCATAATGTCAAAAGGACCCTGGCACGGTGGTAAAACTCACGGTGGCTAATCTCAGATCTTCATAAAGTTGAACCTCCTTTGAAGTGAGATAAGCAGGGAACAAATATCTCATACAGGTTGATGGTGATGATGGGTGGTGCAGCAGATCGCATCCTGAACTCCAAACAGCTCATCATGAAAAGTACCAACCATCTGTCAAAGCTCAGAGCAGGTTCCCTCCTAGAGCGGCTCAATCTACCATGGTTCAAATCAAACTCACATTTACATATCGATATATGCAAACACCTTAACTCAAAGCGATGAACAAGTGAGGCACAGCACAACACAACCAGGAAGGTGATCAAGGAGCAAACATGAATGCCAAAAAGCAAAATTCCATGGACATCAGTGCCAGAGAGCTGCAGCAGGTGCCCAAAGACATGCTGTTATGAAAGAACAGCTGATCAGGCGTTAAGGTGCTGGGTCCTCAGCCTTTTCTTAAAGGAGCATACTGATGATTTTGTATGTTTGAGCCAACATTACACTTGTTTTGCTACCTTCCAGACTGCTGTTGGTTTCAGTGCATTCCAGTATGCTGTAAAAACCTCGTACAAACTTGAAATATGCTTGAGGTAGATAATCCATCACAGCAAACAACATGCTGTTATTATTTTTTTGTTGAAGTTACTTAATTTAAATGGTCCAATACAGAGCTATATTGAAGAAAATGCATGTCTTCACCAGGAAATCTAGTCCCAAGAGAAGACTGCTTTTACTGAGAAATTAAAAATGATCTACATTCAGGCATACATGTAAGGAGGCAAAACATTGAAACTGAAAGTGCTGGCAGACCCAAAGACTGAATTTTAAGGTGGTGATTTTGAATAATTATAGGGATTTAGCAAAATAACACAAAAACTAAAATATGGTACTATGTTTTGGAAATGGTTAGCAGTAACGTAACATGTATGTTGGTAGTATTTATAGGGCTCAAACATGCAAAATCACCAGTGTGATCCTTTAAAGATTGAGGAGAATGGAGGAAAATGTTCTTCCACCAAAGAAGGAAGAACATTCTCTTGACTCAGAGTCTCACTGTGGTGGCAACTGTTTGTCGACAGAACGTTGTGACCAAAAAGGAGCATTGACCAGAATTAGGGAGCAGGTACGTGGGTGTCATTCTGGTTGCACTTTGCAGGCAAGTATGAAGGACTTCAACTTGATGCAAGCAGTCGAGCAGTCAGAGCAAGTCAAGAGAGATAAAAGAAGACCATGTGCTGCCATGTTCTGGATCATTTGAAGACGTTTGAGCGTACGTGCCAGCAGACTGACTGTAAGACACTGTTAATCAAGGCGTTAGATTACAAGTGCCTGAACAAGGAGTCAAGCCTCATATTCACGTGGCTGAGAGACAGATTCAATGTGCTCAGTAATGATTAGCTGGTTTTCTATCATGACGCAAAGATTTCTAGCAGACTTTGTTGGAAGAAGATACGAACTTAGCTGTACATTATTTCATGTCATATTTGAAGGACTGACTGGAATGACAAGGAGCTTTGTCTTCAAGAGTTTGAGCAACTCTGACGGTTTGACGGTATTGTCTCTTCTGTATACTCATTCTCAGAGGAAGATCAAATTGGCATAAATTATTCTTTTTAAGTCTCAAAATAAGCAATTTGGTCTTTGAACTCAAATTATCAGTGAAGAACATGTTTCTGCCGCACCAGTTTTGTTGAACATGACAGCTGAATTAACAGTTAGGCCTATTTGTATTAAAGCGGCAACTCTCACATTCACATTTACAAAGTAGAAAGAACAAAAAGCTTTTTGAAATAACAAACATGAGAGTCGACTGAGTAATGATTCAAAATACAGATCATGACTGCCATTTAAACGACAACGTCAGTGGTTGGTGGCCTGAAGAGCTCACAGATGGTCTGTTTTTCCCCGTGAAAGGTGATGTGTCTGATGTTGAACGTTCTCTGAACTGAAATCCCTGTGTAGGTGTGTGCAGTTTGTGTAAGTGCAGTTAATTGTGTGTGTGTTTATGTGACTGCATATATGTTTTTGTGTGTGAAACAGAAGTGAGAGGCAGAGAGGGAGTAAATGTCTGTTGCATTTTGAAGGGCAGCTCCTGTTGCTTCTGCTCAGCATTCAGTGACAGTAGTCTCGGTGGCAAAGATTGAGGAAAAGCTGTGTTACATGCTGCAGGGGGGTTGATATAGGTCATCATGTGCATCCTTTCAGAACTACTTTGATTTAGAAGGAACTGCACATGGAAGAAAAACTTATAAAAATAAATTAAAAACTGATTATAAACTCCAAAAGATATATTCTTTTAACTGCAATCGTTCAAGAGAGACATTTTTTTAAAGACTGTTTTTAAAGGGGACACATGGACTCATTTGCATTGTGTAATATAATCAGGAGTGTGTTTTCAATATTATGAAACTTCTTATTATGCTACTCCTTTATTTGTGTCATATATTCATCAGCATATAAAGTGACTATACACTTGGTTAGACACTCCCACAAAGAGCAAGGCTAGTGAGTGAATGTTTAACCAGCATCCATGTTCTGCACTTTGTTGGTGATGCTGGTTTTGGTCTGTTGCAGCTGGCTAATCTGAACAGAGCAGGGGTTTTTTGGGAGGGGCCTTAAAGACCTTAAGTTGAAAGTATGTAAAGCAGCCTGTTGTCACTCAGTGTGTATGGTAGTGCAGCAGCAAGGATTTACCAAGCTGATGGAAATCAAGAATATTTATAATTTAAAGGACCATACCTATGACATTGCATGTGTAAACAAATACACTTAAGTTACTGCCAACCATTTTTGAACACATAAAACAGTTTTTTTTTTTTTTTTTTTAGTTTTCCTGATGTTTTGCCTGCTAACATGTATGTCCAAATGTCAAAGGTACAGTCATTTTTAATTTCTCTGTAAAAGCCATCTTCTGAGACTAGATTCCCTGGAGGAGACATACATTTTCTTCCATGCAGCTCCGTGTTGGACCAGTTAAATTAAGTAACTTTGATTAAAAAAAAATAAAATAAATAAATAAGAATGGTACTTTGTTCAATGTAATGGATTACTTATCTCAAGCACGTTTCAAGTCTCTACAAGTTGATTTTAATAGCGTACTTGAATAAACTGCAACCAATACCAGACTGGAAGGTAAGAAAAACAATTCTAATACTTACTGCTCCAGTAATATATTTTTGGAAAATGGTTGGCAGTAATATAACATTTGTGCAGGTTTATTTATTGGGCTCAAAATTCAAATTTACCATTATGCTCCTTTAAGCATGGTCTGGGTTCTGTTGAGGTTCATTATCTTCAATTAAGAAATATGTTTTAATCGCTTTTTGGCTCTCAGTCAGAATATTTAATAAATTCCGATCATCGTGCAACTTAGTCTACCGCAAGAGTAAGTTAACTAACAATAGATTCCATTTTGATGGTGATCTGAGCTTGCTAATTCTGCATTATAATACAGTATTTTTAAGCTACAACAACAAAGCAAACAAATATGGTGAGTTTCAACATGGAATCATATGTATCCAGTTTCAAACTAGCAATTAAGAATGTATTAATGCAACAATGTGCAAGACAAATGAAAACACTGAATCATAATGCAAAACACAAACAATGCTTCTGGGTTAACATTTATTTCCCTATAATATTCATATTTGGATTCAGTTCAGGACCTGCGAGTTGATCTAGTGGAGCATACCAAACTTAATTTTGAACGAGTGCAATTTATATTAATACCTAATGATGTTTACACTTGATTCATTTGCAGCAGAATTAAATATGCTTCCACTGTCATTATGATTACAGAGCAGAAACAGGAATCACTTATAGGAATGAAGACAAAAGAGCCTTCAAAACACAGTGGGGAATCAGCTTTTCCATCACTTTTCATTGTATTTCTTGACAAAAATATGCAGATTTTTGCTAATGATGTCATTAACTGCAGTACTAAATTAGCATAGAGTACTTGCAGACAGCCTAAGTGCTGATTATGGGAACAATGGGACATGGACTCCTATGGGTACATTGTGATTACAGCCTGAGCCAAGGAGGCTGGGACAAGCCAAAATCAGTACCTGCATAGTATGAGGTGAAGTGTTTACATTTTACTGTACCAGAGAGATAAGTCTTCCAAAAATGAAATTATTGCTTTTGGACTGATTGCGTTCATTATGAAATCAGCTAACGTGAGGCCAGGGGATTGGAATGGACTGTGCATTCTGCGAGATGCTGAACACTCATCAGTGAATGCATCTTTAGCTACTGCACTCAGGAAGAAATGCAGAGAGCAAATGGCCACAAACACATTCATATGCATGATGAGGTTGTGTATGGTTTCTGTGGAACATACTTCCTTTTATCTATGCAGGCCATATAAGGTCAACTCTGGCTGATCCTGAGCTACTGGAGCAGCACATCAACAACATGCTCTACAGCTGTACAGATGGGTCAGGAAAGCAAATTAAGTAAAGGGCTGCATTAATGGAGTAATGAAAACTGTAACAGACATTATTGCAGAATATGTATTGATGTTGACACTTTTCAGTTCCAGGCATCTTCGCCATGGAAACATTTCTAAACCAATAGCGTCAGAATGACGTCATGAGTTTACGCATCGATGTCACTTTTCAGTTCCAGCATTGCCAGGGTAACATATTCTTAACAAGTAGTGTGGGAATGACATTCTAAGGCTATGTTCTCCTTACAGGCCGTAATGCTCAATTCCGATTTTTTAATCAGATCAATCTTTTTGTGTAGAGGTTCACATTCATGTTTGTACGTAACCCATATCCAACACCAGTATGACCACCGTTGAGGTCCTAAACTGCCACATCTGCTTGTGCAGATGTAACTAAAATGTGAGCTGCATACCTACAAGAATAACGTCAAGTGTCATTTTTGTGCAACAGACCTGGGTGACATAGCTATGCAAGCATACATGGCCAGGATTATTTGTTGTGGAGGTTGAAAGACAATACAGATAATAAGGATGAGAATGAGAGCGAGAAGGCAACAAAAAAACAAAAGTCACAGCAGCTGCTCTGTTAGCGGCTGCTGCTACACGTCAGTGCAGAGAAAGGTGTAGGTATGGGAGCGGAGCCAGCTTTGGTGGGACTGCATGGTTCAGAAGTTCACAGAGGAAATTCACTGAAAACTTTCAGATGTCTCTACATATATCCAACAAATTTAAAACTTCTTTGTCTCTCCACTGACTTCAGTTGCTGTTGTTGCTCTCCTCCATATTTATTTTTACTGGGCTGCTATGAGGCGCCAATACTGAATGAGGATGACATGCAATGCATGCGCAGAGAGGTAAGAAACTTAAAAAAAAAACAAAAAAAAACACATGAATTCCAATCTGAGTGGTCAGACAGCGGTTGCATAGCCAGAGATCGGATATGGATTAGATCTGGGACCACAAATGCAAGTAGCCCAGATCTGATATTAAAAAATCACATCTGGGTTGTTCACACTGCTGTGAAAAAAAATCAGATGAGTCACATGGAGGCAAAAACAATCAGATCTGGGCCACTTCAGTGTGTAGTGTGAACATAGCCTAAGTTTATAGATAGATGTTGTCACTTTTCACTTCCAGGCATTGCTATGGTAATGTATTCTTAACCAACAGCATTGGAATGACATCATGAGTTTACAAACACACAACAGGCACTACATGTCACAGGAGGGTTCAGGAGGAGGACTCAAATGCAGGCTCAGGCAGTGTATGAGGAAGAAACAGTCTTTAATTGAAGTCCAGGCAAGAATACTACTGATAGTGAGGCAGGATGAACTTACAGGAATCAGGCAGATAATCCACAAGGCAGGCAGCGAAAAAAAAATAAAAGAAACAAACATAAAGACAGGAAAACCAGGCAAACAAGACAATCTGGCTGAAAACAAAGGAACCCAGGGTAGTATAAATACTGAAGATGTGATTAACTGATAGAACATAGGTGATGGAGAAAACTGGAGGGAAACTAAACAAAAACCAGAAGTAAAGCAAACTAGACAGCAAAAAACCAAGACTACAAAATAAAACAGGAAGTGACCAAAGAACAGATCATGACACTACAAGCATTTTCAGATCACTCCATACTTTTTATTGCCCTTAAATGCTAAACTTACATAACTTAAAAAAAAAACCCTGAATATACGTCTTGTTTATGATGATGGACTACCTATCCTAATAACATTTCAAGTATTAACAAATTGATTTTAAAAGCATACCAGCATGAACTGAAACCAATGGTGGTCAGGAAGGTAGGGAAAAAAATTTAATTCACCATTCCAGTAGAATCTTTGGGAAAAGATTGTCAGTGACATTACATGTATGAAAATTGAATATATTAGGCTCAAACGTGCAAAATGACTGATATGGTCCATTAAGAAATGATTTTCAATGTAGGCCCAGTCTGTATTAATGTACTGGCACTTCAGCTGTTTTCCAAATCCCTTACCCAAACTCCCTTGCTTATGTTTTAATATTCTATTCAATAGCCTGCTGTCTGCCTTCTCCCAGGTAATTTTGTGATTAACTTGGCACGCAGTCTGGTCCTGCTAAATCTGGGGGTGGCCTCAAACATCTGGCCTGTAGTGTAAGTTTATGTTTAAATGTTGTCACTTTTCACTTCCAGGCATCGCCATGGTAATGTTTTCTTAAACAATAGCCCAGGCATGATGTCATCAGTTTATTTCCAGTTTATTTTCACTTTTCAGTTTAGTTCAGCATTTTCATTTTCAGCTCGCTGGAGCAGCTCGAGTTAGCCTATCCTAGTCCAGTCTAGTCCCATCCAGATCACTCTACACTGATAACCACACATGAGCAAACGATTGACACACGAACAGCAGCTGGCAGCAAGAACCACTTGTCTCCAGTAGGGATCCAATCCCAGTCTTACAGCTCCAAAGTTGTTACATGCCTGGGAACATGTATGTGCCCCCCCCACCCCCACCCTCTCTCTTTCTAAAATGCAGGTCATCTCTGTGGGTGTGGCTGATTTCAAGATCTCTTTCAGCTGCCGCAGTGCTTCTGAGAGGTCCATTCAAACTTAATTTCTTTCTTCACTTTCTGTTACTTTGTTCTGTTACTCTGAAAAAAAATGGAGAATTGTAAGTAGTTGTACATGCACTTCTGTAAATAAACTGCATAATTGTCTGGAATTGCTGGGTTGTTTTACTTTCAGAGACTGGGTAAATGTGTTCTTCCATTTGGTCATAACAAAAGTCCACGTATTATTCCACTCAGCCATCTTCAGCACTGGTAAACCAGACAGAATGAACAGACATAAGTGTAACTGAGACACCGCTTCACCACCGTTAACCACAGCCACTGCCAGTGCTCTGTAATTTTGCGGATTACCAGCCGACTTCAAGAACTGCTTATTACCAAGAGATATGATACTCAGTTACACTATGCCCAAAAACAACCTGTAGCAGGCTTTGTTATTGTTTGAATGTATTCACACTTTTTATTTTGTAACACCTTGTCTTCATCATTTCACACCCCATTTGTCCCATTTTCATGTGTATCAAGCTCCATGTGTATCAACACTAAAAATCACATTCAATGTGCATTGTGGAGTATTTTATGTATCTTAAAAATGAGCAGGGTGTTGACAAATATTCAGTTTGTAAAGCGTGCTGAGGACAAGTTGTGGCTAAAGCGCATTTAACACACTTTGGTTTTAGCATGTTTGACATCATCATCACCATCTCGCCCTGTATGGCCATCACAATCATTTTGCTCAATATCTGGGAATGTAAGCTTTGGTGTAGTAGTTAGCATAGATGCCTTTCAAGTGGTGCCTTTCAAGGGAGATGAAGCATCAGTGTTTAAGGAAGCCTGCAGCTGTTTCAAGTCCAGTCCAGAGTTTCACACAGTTGGGACTAGTTTGCTGTCTGCATATCTAAATACAATTTTCCGACTCAGCGAGCACACGGGGACCCCCCACAAACTCGACTGTAATGAGAAAAATGGAGTCCTATAAAAGTGAAATCGGCAGAGGAACAAGGTGAAGTAAACAATAAGTTGTCACAGTCATTTAGCTCAGCAGCTGTGTGTGTGCGTGTGTGTGCAAGTCAATATGTGTCCGTTACAACTTCACGTAAGTGGAAAGCGGGTAAAGTGCTCAGGGCCTCGATAACATCTGAAAGCATCATGTAAGTTGACCTGAAGTGATATTTTATTGATCTTGCTTTTCTTGCCTCCATGTCCACAGGGATTCAGTCTCCTGCTCAAGGCCACTTCAGTTCAAGGGTGTTTATTTTATTTTTATTTTTTAAGCATTATCTCTGCTGCCCCAAATCATAACCAGTAGGAATAGTTTAACAAAGATTCTGAATATATTTAGCATTTTACCAATGAAGTGACCAAATCTACAAGATGAACTAAAAAGATAAAATGGCAATGTGACAATGTTGTATTTTTTTTAATCTAACTGTTGGTATTTCCATTCAATTTAAGCATTTTAAGTCTAAAGTAATTTTTAAACTTTGCCTTTCAGTGAATATGTCTTTTATTTGCCATCCACAATTTGTACTGTAAAAACACATTTACTAGACTGGACTACTGATGACAAGCATTTGAAGGCATTTGACAGGCATCAAGAAATTATATATAGATTTATTTCTTAATACCAAAACGAAACTTACAAAAAAACTCAAATAAATAACATACTCTATATTCTAAAAACATCTGATTTCTACTGTATTGTATGAATAAATAAATATGGTAAATTAATTTTTGATTGACTCCTTGGCCTTGTTTGATAGTGATGCTCAGTGCAGCTTTTGAGGAAGCACATGAAATCATACCTCAATGAAAGATAAAACTGCACAAGATGACTTTAGATTCTAGAGTGTTCACTATTAATAAGGGCGTGTGGTGAGTTTCAGAATGGATCCACATGCATAATTTTACATTTTGAAGCGATGACAAAGTGTTTTCTAGATTCCATGCTCCCACACATTATCCTTTGCTGAGTTATTTGGGTTCCATAATGCTTCTCTTCTGTATATATCCCATAATTCTGCTTAATTTACATCAGTTGGACAAGACAGGTGAACATCAAAGGACGTAGCATGATCAGTCTGATTGAGAAGATGGTACAGTGGCACAGCAGCAGAGAGGAAGAATTGCAGTGATTTACAGCCTTCCACACTGTTAAATTATTACTCATATCATAGCAGCCAGATAGAAGGTGACTCATGGGAGCATCCCAGTGACAGCCAAGGAAATCAAAGATAGCTAAAGTGTAATTATCTGTGTGTGAAATGACCAGAGAAAGAGAGGTCCTATCCTTTCATCAATGCCAATGTCTAATGGTAGAGAAACAATGTGACGAAAACACAAATATCAGAAAATGACTATAAATTTGACACCAACAACATTGTATATAACACATACCTCCGTTAAATGTGTTTTCTTGAAATGGCAGAGGAAGAGATAAGTAGATGCATTAGGAAGTAGCTACTCTGCAAGGAGCTGTCAAGTAAGCGATCGATGTTCATCAACACTCTAAGATGAGTCATTCAATTCAACCACAGAACTAATGATCCTTCCCAGATCAATAGTCTGCTTCTGTAAAATTCAAGCCATTCTTTATCTAAATTTAATGCTCACCCTTAGCTAACACAATGAATATTTCATGATAGCGACAAGAGTTCTGACACCAGCTCAGCGTCTATGTCATCCTCTCTGTTCTTACTTGAAACTTGAGGAAATGTGTCAACATCATTTACAGAGTGGCAGCAGAATCTCACAATTAGAGGTGAATGATAAAAGAAAAACAGAAATAATGAAAAAATGCTCATGACAAGAGAATATCAATCTGAATGTTTTATTTTCTTTGTATTTTTTCTTATGTTTTCATTTTTGCAGTATTCTGTCCAACTGCATGCTCTCTTAAGTTAACACAACAGCTTTTCAGATTGTTGTCTATAGGAAAACAATACTTTCTAAATGTGATGTTACCATGTTCCAATCAATACATAAACGACGACATATTATACAGTTTTTCATGATTTTGTTTTCATTTCATTTAGGGTCTATTTTGAAATCTTGCAATGCTTTAATGTGCAAAAAAAAAAAAAAAAAAAAAAAAAAAAAAAAAAAAAAAAAAAAAAAACACATCAATCCACTTCTACATTCCCTTGCTGCAGCATGTACATGTATGTACACAGAGTGAAAACAGGATGTTTTAGGTACTGTCTCTTTAATCCCCACCCACCCACCACTCAAAAAAAAAAAAAAAAAAAAAAAAAAAAAGCCTGCTCTGTTCTGATTGGCCAGCTGCATCAGGCTCGAACTGCTAATATCTACAGACTATGAAACACAGATGCTAGCTAAACACCTGCTCGATAGCCTTCTACATTGTGGTTGTAATGGTAGACAGATGCACGTGTTACACTTTGACTTAAACATGTTATGGAAGTAAAGAACTAATCGTATGAATATAAAATGTCAAAAAGTATAATACATCTTAAAATACTTTAGAAATGTCTGTGAAAACCTTGTGAACTTGAAAATCTACTATCACACCATAGTAGCAGCAAAATCCAGTGGTAGAATTCATAGATTTGCTGACTTGAGACAGACTTGACATAATCAAAAAAGACTTGAAACTCCACTTTGACACCACTGACTTGTGATTTCACTTGGACTTGAGCCTTTTGACTCGAAAAGCCTTGATAACTTCTCCAAACCACAAATTTAATAATTATACAATGTACAAATAACATGTTTTATAGTCATAATGATGTAAATTGTCATCAAATTATATAGTTTTTTTCTAGAAAGTAACAATACAGATTTTAAAAAGCATCCACAATAAGTGTAAATTTGCCTGCCTTGACTTGTGATTCAAGATGAGACTTGAGTACCAAGACTTGAGACGTGTTTGTTGTAAAACAATGACTTGGTCCCGCAAAACCAGCCTAATAAACAATCACATAAAATGTCGCTGGGACACAGCAAAAAGACAGCGGTTCCTCCATTATAATGCCGTTCTTTGCTGAGTGTGATCATCTGACCTTTTCAAAGAGCCAAAGCACTGCAAACACAGAGAGGAAGTCAGACATACAATCGCTGACCTTTTTAAAACTTATCAGGAGGTCAGTCTGATACTGAAGTCATCAGACCCTTCCTTCAAAATTAATTTGAATTCAAAATCAATGCGAAATGACTTTGCATTCTTAGCTCTCCTTGAGGCTGGGTAATGAAACAGCCCCGCCCGAACCTCAACACAGATCATGCTAATTCCACCTTAGTTAGGGTCATTTCCATTTTCTCCAGTTAATTAATGCACATAATATATTAAATTCAGCTTGCAATATTAATTGAAAAATGTCAATCATTCACCGGCTCATGATTTGAGTATGACTAATCTCTTACAGAGTCCCAGGAATTGAAATGTAAATTACTGCAAGCCATTAATATCCATAAGCAAACCCTTGGAGATGGGCTAGCTCACTCTTATTTGATAATGAATGATGTTGTCTTCACAATGAAGTCATACTGTAGCCAAAGAAGCTAAAGACAGATTCTGAAGTGCTGTGCCACATTAACCTGCTCAGATGAACCCTTTTCATGCTTAAAAAGTTAAGCAGATGTAAAAAAGATTTAGAAACTGGGAGAAGCAAAAGTAAATAGACATGACGTTCATCTCCAATCAAAGTTTCAGGCAGCAGAGGTTGCAGAAGTTTTGTAGTTGTGTAACTGATCTCCTAGCAACTACAGTATATCTGGCACCATCATTAAGGTTCAGTGCAGAATAATGACTAGATATATGACAAGAGGACTTTAAAAAGTGAGTCATCTGAAAAAAAAATTATTTGGCAGTAAGTCACTAGAATGAGAGAACTGACTTTATACAAAACAAACTACGTCAGCAGAATACCGCATTTGAATGAATGCATTTCAAGAGAACGTCTCCAAAACCACATACTACTTCACATTATGTCAAGAGGCCGTACTGCCTTCCAACAGCTGAGTAGGAGAATGGAGCGCATGTTGAGAAATACAACGACACGCTAACCTTTAACATGTTAATCATAAAACATGTCAGTTAAGCATAGCAGGTTATGGCCTTTTTACAGGCATCTGTTTGATATGTTGTGGGTAATCAGAGGTGCAGTTTAACATTAACCATATACCTCACTGGTTCTAGATTGATCAATAGATCAATTGATCACCTTATAGTTGTACAGAGCGAGTTCAGATTTGTGACAGCAGCAAGACAACGTCCTCAAAAAAGGTCTCGGTGCAGTTGTTTGGGTTGATGGCTAAGAGTGATTACTATGAGACCTGCTCAAATGAATCAGACCAAAGAGAAAAACATATCTGACATATACATAACTGTATATGTTAGATGTGTATGTTAGGAGTTTTATGTTAGCTGTGCTAGCCAATTTGATTAGTAAGGTCAAAATCAGGATGAATATGGTGTGTTTTTCAGTTTAGCTTGATGGTTGACTAAGTATGGATATGCAGTTAAAATATATTGTAACTGGGAATGACATTTCGAGCTACTGTCATATTGGATGTTACATTCAGTAACACTAGCTCAGAATAAAAGTGAATACAGTATGATACAATAATACAATGCTCAATTATACAGCTTTTACAGAGGGTCAGTGAATCTGTCATCAGCTAAGTGGGCGAGTTAAGTGAGTTATCCTATCACAGGGTTTTCTTTCTAGGGAGAGACCTGGGGTTGGCCAGCAGAAAGTAGGTAGGTAGAGAGGTGTGTAGGAAGTCTGCTGTGTCTTACTGTTTTCCAGGTGGCAGAGTCCATGATATCATAAGAGAGGTTCCGGCTCTGCTTGACAATTATTTCCTCATTCACAACATGATAATTCACATCGGAGCTAATAACATATCAGACCGGGAATCTAAAGTTGTAAAGCAGGACTTAATTTGTCTCTTTGAGGCACTCAGGGACTGTGGGAGGTGCAGTTTTATGTCGAGTCCAATCCCTATCCCAATTCCTTCACTGGCCAGAGGAATTGAACGGACTCTCGCGCTCCACACCTGGCTCCTCTCGGTTTGTCCAGGTCACGGTGCTACTCTTACTGACAATTTTGACCTCTTCTGGAATTGCCCATCTTCTTCAGAATTCACCCATCGGAGCTTGGAGCACGTGTTTTGACAGACAATATATTTTTTACAGTATATTGCTCAAAGAAGCTGACTGTCCCTTCCAGATGTTTTCTCCAAGTTTGGTAAACTGGAGATCTTCTTCTTCTGTAACTCTGTCTGTATGTTCCTATACCAGCACCCCCTTGTGGCAGCTGATAACATTTAATAACCTCTGATCCCGATCCTCCTATTCCTAATTGTTATTTATCTTTCTCTTTCCGTGTTAGCACTAAAATAGCCTTTTTAAATCAGAGAGGTTTTCCCCGTATCTTAAACAATCAGTTCCATCCACCTTTTCTACCATTCCAGTATTAATAAAGAACAGATTACATAAACGTTCCAACACTTTCAGATGCATGAATTAAAATAACTTAAAAATGATTCAGCCTTTTGGGTCTGCTTCTACTCGTAATCATATTCCATTAACAGTTAAAAGTGATTTATGTAATGTTAGGTCTGTAAATAACAAAGCTTTCATCCTAAATTTTTTTTTATCTCGTCTAGTCTAGATTTTTTTTATTTATGACAGAGACTTGGCTGTGATGTAATGAGTTAAGTACTTTGATTGAACTCTTTCCATCAGATTGTAATTTTTTCAGTTCTCCCAGGACAGTTGGCCAATGAGGTGGCCTTGCGATTGTTTTCAGGAAGCACTTTGATTGCCGTAGCATCACTGTTGCTCAGTGCTCTTCTTTTGAATTGCAGATGTCAAAAGTGGGTAAAGTCAACTCCTTACATTGCATCCTGATGTATCATCCCCCTGGCCATAACAGTAACTTTCTGAGTTTTCTGAATTTTTATCTTCAGTGATCACACTAGATTGAGCCTTGACCAGTCAGATAAATTTGCTTCTGAGTTTTTAAAAATAAGAGTGTTTTAACCTGGTACAGCATGTTTCTGGCCCTGCACGTAATCATGGCCAGACACTAGATTTAGCTTTTACATTTGAGTTTACATTAAACTCTCTTGGCACTGAGGATATCCCAGTCTGTGATCATAAATGCATTCTTTTTAATTTTAATTTTATTGTTGAAAGGAAATCAAACAAATGAACCATACTCTCTCAGTTCCTTAACTCTGAAGCAGTCCAGGTTTTCTGTGAAAAATTCAATGAAATGAAAAACGCATTATCTGGAAGAGCCCCTGAAAAACCTCAATGATTTAGCTGACATAATCAATCAACATTGCCTCTTAGTTTTAAATTCTATTGCACCATTAAAAAGTCATTCGGTTGCAGCTGTAAACCTCTTTCCATGGTTAACTGATGATATTCAGGCTTTAAAGTGAAAATGTAGACAGATGGAGCATAGATGGAAGAAATCCAATCTTGAGGTTCAAAGATCATCCCTAAAACAATTACTGCTTCAGTATAATAATAAGGTTAAAGAAGCAAGAGCTGCCTAGTTCTCCAGTCTGATTGCCAATAACAACAGCAATTCTACATTTCTTTTTCAGACAATCGACACACTGGTTAACTCCACTTCTTCAGCTTCGTTTATATAACCTCGGTCCTGTTCTGCTATCACAATTTAATCCAATTTCTCAGTCTGATCTTGCAGACATGATTTCTCAAATGCAGCCATCCACCAGCTCATTAGATATAGTACCATCAACTATTTTGAAGAAAGATGTCGATATTATTGGCCCCAGTGTACTCTCAATTGTCAATAGCTCTCTTGGCACTGGCTGTGTCCCTGATTGCTTTAAACAAGCAACTACCACTCCACTACTAAAGAAAAATAATTTAGATCCATTACTTCTGCATAATTATAGACCTAACTCTAAAGTATCTTTCTTGTCAAAAATTCAGAATTCAGAAGATTTAGAGAAAGAAATCTCTATTCAGCTTTTATATTTCCTGGAACAAAATGACACCTTAGATAAATTTCAATCTGGTTTTCGCAAACGCCCTTCTGTGTGTCAGAAATGACAGGCAGATTCTGGCGAGTCCACTGTTCTGCTCCTTCTCAATGTCAGTGCCACTTTTGACACCACTGATCATGGTATCCTGCTTGATAGGCTCAGAAGGTGGGCAGGTATATCTGGCACTGCATATCAATGGTTTAAATCGTATCTGTAAATAGATTGTTTTGTGTCTCAGTACGATTGTTTCCTCATCAGCGTTTTTAACGTGTGGTGTGCCTCAAGGGTCAGTTCTTGGTCCAATCCTGTTCTCTGTGTACATGCTTCCCCTTGGTTGCATCATTCGTCATTTTGGTGTTTCCTATCATTGTTACACCGATGACACACAACTATATCTGTCTTTTACTCGTAATGACCCAGGGAAGCTAGCCACAATCAAAAATTGCCTTCATGCAATAAAAGAATGGACGTCACAAAATTACTTGCAACTGAATTGTGACAAAAGAGAGATCCTTTTCACTGGCTCAGATATTGACAGTCACTGTTCTTTTAATCAAATTGGCCCTCTTTCCAAAAATGTCAAATACTATGTAAAAAACCTGGGGAAAGGGTTTGATCCTAACCTCAGTTTTGAAGCCTATGTGAAATCTCTGGTACAGTCTTGTTTTTTTTTTTTTTTNTTTTTTTTTTTTTTTTCACTTAAGAAATATATCTCTAAAATTAGACCCATCCTTCAAAGGAAATACTTGGAAAGTGTCATCCATGCTTTTATCATGTCACGCCTCTACTACTGCAGAGGCGTGACATGTTCACCTGCCTCAGTAGGCATGCTCTGTTGCCCGGGTCCAATAGGTCCAGAACTCTGCAGTGAGGCTTTTAACTACAAGAAAACACTGTTCTCATATTTCACCAATTTTAGCCTCACTCCACTGGCTGTCCATCTCTTTTAGGATTGATTTTAAAATTTTACTCCTGACTTATAAGGCCCTACATGGTCATGGCCCCGTACATCTAAAAGAGCTGCTGTGCCCTTTGACCTCTGTGAGGAGCCTCAGGTNGTCATGGCCCCGTACATCTAAAAGAGCTGCTGTGCCCTTTGACCTCTGTGAGGAGCCTCAGGTCTGTTACTTAGGGCTGGCTGTCTGGAGATCAAGGCTGAAAACTAGAGATGATCATGCATTCACCGTTGCTGCCCCTCACCTTTGGAACAGCCTCAGAGAATCCGACGCAGTCCACATATTTGAAAAGCAGCTAAAAACCCACTTATTTTCCCAGGCTTTTATGTAGTTTGTATATCTATCTATCTATCTATAGATATATATTTAGATATATAATAGTATAGGAATAATATAGGAATAATATAGGAACAGTAGATTGAGGTAATTTGGTTGTAAAAGTCTGCTTCGCTGCTCCTTTTCCTCAGTTATTGATTACTATTCCATATATATATATATACACAGTATATACTTTTTTAAAATTGATTAGTGTTTTTGTTCTTGTTGTCTGTGGCCCTTTTATGACATTGTGTGTTAAGTACTTTTTAACTTGTGTTTGTGAGAAGTGCTATACCGTAAATAAAGTTTGTTGTTGTTGTTGTAGATAGCAGATGGGCAGGATTCTTCTGGGGTGTGTTCCTGCTCTTTGTCTGTTTTGATATATTGGGGAGCTAAGCTAAAGAGATACGGAGATTTCTGGCTTTTTGCTCTTTCCCTACCTGTGTACGGTATGGAGTATGGCAAACAATGGCCCATTTAAGTTGTGGAATAAAGTCAAGACAACAGTTCCTGACATCTGTCTTGACTACTGAGACATTACAATATACACATACACTCACATTGTGATTTTAATACAAATATCAGCACACGGTGTCTATGATATGTGACAACAAAACAGATGGAATGCTGGCTTGACAGATACTCAGAAAACAAATACATAGCGAAACAGTCAGACCAGGAGACAGACAGATATTTAAATATTACAAAGATTGATTTCAGAGCTGTGGTAGGGCAAATTGTACATTTATTTCAGAGTATTGCTCTCCCTGCTCTAAGTTTGAGTTGCTACTGTTAGAGATGAGAAATCTGCAGCAGCTCGCAGCATTGCAACATCTCCACATCACATAACCTATGTCCTAACTCGTGCCAGATAGTCATATGTTACCCCACATTACCATCATCCAACTCCAACTCCAACTCCCTACCCCCCCATCCCCAAAGCAACAACCAATCAAACTTGCTTGTCTTTTGCTATCCAAATCATGTTATACTAATAATATTACACAGTAGAACGGGCTTATAGGATTACAACCTTCTCTGGAACCTGGAATCTGGGCTAAAAACAAACACAAAAAGGATTTGCAGGAATCTTTCAGTATATGCATGAGCCACTTGCAAAAGTAAGAGCTTCCCAACAAACCACAGTTATCGTTAATTTAGAAAACCAAGCTGAGACCACGTCCTGCATGTTATTGGGAAATATTGATGAATGTAAATTCACAGAAACAAACACGGTGCGTTTAGCTATTTGTGACTCCCCCCCCNCCCCCCCCCCCCAATACTGTATACAAAGCTGATCAGACTAATGGCCAGTTATCCGTGATTTTGATGATGCAGGGAATGTTTATTTAGCAGTTTAAATGCACTGGTGTGTTCTGTTTTGTCTATTCCTAATTACACACAGCAGCGGTGCTTGTTTAGCTGATGCTAAAAGCCTCTGGGAAATAGAAAACAACTGCCTGCTGAGAAAGTGAGAGTCATTTGTTATAATTTAATATTTATCTATTGGAAGAGGCCGAGTTATCGGAAAGACGGCCAGGCATGCCCAGAAAGAGTCAGCAAAAAAATACAGAAATACAGAAAAATAGCCAACTCTGATGACCCAAACTATCTAAAAAGCATGGAACGAAAAAAGTGGGTGTGTATTTGTATTTGTCTGTGTGTGAGAGTGAGAGACAGAGAGCAAGACAAATAAGACAAATGAGGGATATCGTACACTGTGACATTAAAGAGTAACTTAACACTGAGTTTAAATGCTTTGTTTCACTGACCTCTTCTGGCTAAAACTTTTTGATGTGTTGTACCTTCAGTCGCATCTAACAACAACGTCACATTTACTGAACACACAACAGAAAGCAGAACCAGCTAACTGTCATCATATACTGTATGCATTTGTTTCTCAGTGCAGAACAACCTTTTCTATAGAGCTGGAAATCTGAGAAGGAAACTGTGTAGATTTTCATCATTGAAATTTAGATTTATTTTTATCTTTGAGGCAGGAAGATTTTTGTACAGATTACTTTCTAGACATTCACATGAATCACAAGTATTCTGCCTTCCATGTACTGCCATTATTATTATGCACATATTACTTTAATTTTAAGAAAGTTATGTGCTTATGTGCCAGTCATTGTTAAACCTATGGAGATGGCATTATGGTTATAAATACTGTTCAAAAGTTTGGAATCACTTGTCATTTAAGTAATTCTTGCTATTTTATTCAATAGTGTTTTTCAAATTATATGAAACAAACACCAACATGTATTTTAAAATGTTTTATTTAGTATTTCAAATATTTGGGGAAAAAAGTTTTTAAATGATAAATAAACCATTTTAGTGATTTGTCATCGAAGTATCCACCGTGAAATTTAATCTCTGCTTTGCAAATATGAAGCATCAATTCCTAGAGCATCAGGGAATAATGTAGAATTTCCTAATAATCTCTGGAACCATATACAGCTTCTTTAAATTAATTTGGAATCATCTACAACTCATGTAATGATTCTGGACAATTCTAAAATGTCTTAATTTTTTACAGCTTCTTGAAGATCATTTTAAATCTATGTAGGTGCATAATACTAACAGACATAGTAGAATCATTTTACTGTATACATACATATATATGAAACAAAAGTAGTTTAACATTACTGGAAACATTGATTTTATGTGAAAATCACTAGTGATCCCAAACTTTTGAGCAGTTGTGTATATATGTTCTTGGTTATATTAGACTGTTCACAGCTAGGACAAACTGATACCTGGGGAGAGAGGGATGATCTGTAATAAAGGTCCCCAGCTGGAACTGAACTGGGGATGCTGCAGTTACATGGTACAGATCTTAAGAGTGCTAGACCACCAGGATGTCCACATCTTGGCTTTTTAATTTAGAAAGACAAAATGGACAACTCCCTTTAGACATGCAGAGTCTTTCATCATAAGCCACCGGTTATTATAAAGGCAGCAGGATGTTTCTTCAGGCCCGTTCCATTGCATATCCACTGTGTTTACTTTTCAGAATGTCCACACTGAATGGCAGGTCAAAAAGCCACCATCACAGAGAGGTGTCTGTTTTTATCATCTCAACATGAATAATCCACACAACAGGGATAATGGCACAAGCTTTCGTTTTTGGAGGGGGTAAGGGTTGTTAATGGAATTCTGTGTCTCCACATAAGGGGAGTAACGAAGCACACTTTCACTTTCAGTTCTCTCCATGGAGCGTAAACACAGTGACTGAAAGAAAAAAGTAGAGCTTGAAAGAGAAGTTAAAACCCTCCCAACTTTCACACCTCGCCACATCTGGCCAATTGCAGTATGAAGCCAGTATGCCTGGCAGAGGCAGACAGACAGATACAAATTTTCTGGATGCACACCCAGCCAAAAAGAGGTTTCTGCCATCTTCTGATTCTCCAACAGCATACTGAAGTCTCACTGCACTGGATGGCTTCTCTATCACTTACCAAGAGGTGACTTTATTTTGCACCATGGTCATTGAATAACATTCAAGAAACTCTGCAGCTTCATCAACTTGTCTGTCTGACTCAACATTGCTAATTAAACTCTGCAACTAAAGACGTTTTGTAAAATGGATTTTGTGTTGTGCGTTTATTCTCTTGTCACTGTCCTCAATTTATTGAACATCCCATATTGGTGCGAAACTTGCTGTTTGGTCAGATTCAGAGAGCACTGAGCTAAAATGTAACATACAGTATACACAGGTAAGTTTGCCTGTGGTAACATCACAGTCATTGCTCTTCTCCTCCAGCAAAATGTATGAATTAATTTCTCAGCCCAGAGCCTCAGAAATCAATTTAAACCATGCCAAGTACATGCAAATCGGGTCTACAATCCAGGTTAAGTCCTTTGAAAATACCTCTTTGAAATTAGAACAGTTTAGACATTAGGACAGTGGTGATGAGGACTATGAGAAAAGGAAAAGTGGTGTTATCTATTGCTGGAGTAGCAGTCTGTTCATCCTGACTGTCAGCGTAGGGGCCTCATGGGGAAGTGAAACCTAATCCCATTTACTCTGGTATTTAACCAGGAGGAGATCGACCCCGTCTACTTTTACAGTCAGTAATCGCTTCCCTCGATCAAAGACAAGACTGATATCACAGAATGTTAGGCATTACTAGTGGAATTCTTCCTGACTAAAGTAAAAGATGGAAATGAGACAACAAGACAAGAAGAGACAGGAACACTTGTTTATTCAGGTATTCTTTACCTGTTAGAACTGTGTGATTTAGCCTCACTGTTTTTTGCTGTTAACTATTATTTTTGTGCCATATTTAGGGGATCAATACCCAAAAATGCCCAAGGGAAGAGGCTAAAATGGAGCTTACTCTCAGGAAAATTTAGGAATTTGAATCGACTCGATGTAAAGAAATACCAGAAGCATTTATGAAATAATTACTGCATTTCAACTACATTACTCCATTCCACAAGCTACTATTGTTGTATTTGATCTTCACATTTGGCAAGTTAGCTGGATAATTACACTAAACCGTTTTTGACCTTCAAGGCTTGAGTTTGAGAAGATTTCGCATAAGTGATACAGTATGTGTCTTACAGAATCTCAGATCTTTGTATGATTATACAAATAATACATGTACTATATTACAGTATGTACTAGATAGATAGATAGATAGATAGACAGATAGACAGATAGATAGATAGATAGATAGATAGATAGATAGATAGATAGATAGATAGATAGATAGATATTATGCAGTATTACTAATCTTGTCTGTGTATATGGATTTAATGTGAGGGATGGATTAATAACTCAGATACTGTAAAGATGCCAATGCATGTTACTTTAAGCAATTGTTAGTTGTCCCTTCATAGTAGAATATAGTGTGCTGAGTAAATATGAGTAAGTGTGCTGATAAAAATATGTGTATGTGTGTGTAGTGAATCACTGGTTTTTGAATATTGCAAAATCAATTCTAAAACAAATGAACAAGTTTTTATCAATTTGTATTTATTATAATTGTATTTATCAATAACCAAAAGGCTTCAGTGTGTTAAGCAAACTGTATGTATTAAAATAACCAAGGTCACTCTATGTATACTTAAGATGGTTTCTGTGAGATTCCAGCCTCACTTAGTGTTTCAAAATGTAGGTGTATTGGTGAAGAACTTGAGCAGAACACCAAATAATGAAAAATGAATCAAAATCAATTTCAGACAATTATGACCCGATGCCCAAAGTATTGAACCGGGCAGTCTTATCACAAGACTCGAGATCCAATAAGCTTTCCTCACAGATGCATACACCTCTTGAAATGGAGAGGGCTGGCCTCAGTTCCTACTTGAGCAAAACATGTTAATGATTCCAAAGATAATACAAAGCTTGATTACTTTTTTCATCATGAGCCGCTGAAAAAGTGATTATTCCAACACCAAACACTGCTGAGCCAACGTATTGTTAAGTTCACTCTCTATTGATTGATTCTTTTAAACCTCATTTAAGAGAAAATTAATCCAAGAAAGGATAGGTGCTTTTTGAATGATAGATTAGGCCAGTATGAACTGTTTTGTTATCTCCTATTGGCTCAGCTTGTTGTGTTTGCTAAAGTGATGCGTATCAGTAATGAGATGCTCCCTGCCTTTCATCATGCTTTTAAAAAAAAATTTTTTTTTCAGTGTTTAATCCGCAACTCCATAGCAAAGCTCCTGCACTGAAAATGAAGAGCTTCAGGCTTAACAGTTATAGAAAGTGCTGAAACATCTAATCAGGGTGAGAATCTCTGACCATGAATCCAACATTACAAGGTCAACTGGAGTGGTCATCAAGTCCATCAAACAGTTATTCTTACCCATAGAACAGAAATATGACCACTTTTTCCTGCAGCTTTTGTTGGGAGAGTAAATGTACAATTTACTTCTACCTAGAATTCAGAAAATATTAAAAGTTTGAATCGCTGATAATACCCCAAGCCAAATAGCTAGCCCAAGGACAATAGGTTGTTCTGTTCTCCAGGTTAATAGAACTCACTGTAGAATCACTATAGTGCAGCACTTCACACAGAATTTGGGAATAAAAGATATCTTTTTTTTTTTTTTAAGTTGAAATCAGCTTGAAATGATTTATGGTGTCTAGAGAAGCATACATCCATGTGTATAAAGTCTCTGTCTGATATGGTAAAATGGAAGACAAAAGACCAGAAGGCTATTGTTTGTGTCTGATATAATCAATACAAAATATGATTACTTTACTTGCTACTGATTTATTGATTTTCTTGTATATTTATTTAACTTTCCTTGGATTCTTTTGTTGTTGTTGTTGTTTGTGCACGCTGAATTATGAATTGCATCGACAATTTAATAGTTCTTCCTTTATGACCCATTGAGCTTAAAAATTACAGAATGTGCTTGGTAGTTTGTTCAGATCTAGTTTGGATCATGTTCCCAAAAAAAAAAACAAAAAAACATTCAAAAGTTTCCTGACAAGGTCTTGAAGCAGCTGTTATGGTCTGCATCCTGCAATTACTGCGTTCATACTTGCCCAGATGACTCATACCAAATGGGAAAAACATAAGAGTCCTATTCAACTGGATTATACCATGCAGGTGTCAAAACACCCTTATGTTCAGGTCAATAAGGTACACTGTGAAGAGGTGGAGGTGTGACTCTTTGCAGGTACTCAGAGCAATAACACAGTGAGGGGCAAAAAAAAAAAAAAAAAAAAGAGCACAGCTTTTGTAACAAGTCACCTCACTCATAACTCAGACTTCAAACTCTGTGATCACACCTACACTCATGACAGCATTGTTACTTTGATTTTCTCTCACAAGTCATATAAGCTTGATATGAGCTGCCATTTCCAAGGATACTGTGTTCCCGTTGACAAAGTCAATGTTAATTTTGGGCACTGCCAAGAAAAGGTCGGAATAGTCATCTGGGGAGCAGACAGCCATGATTCCACGTGCTTGTGCACTTGATGCGTTTTTACTCTTCCCAGAGTCGTACCGAGGGTCACGAGTCCACCTCCACTAAACAGTGTAGCTATGGGAACAGCACACACCGGCGTCAGCGGCAGCCCCATATAGCTCTAAAACCCCACTCTGAAATTGAGGGTAAAGCCTTTGATCTTCAGAGATAGCGGGTCTGTGAGCAAATACAGGAGAAATAACATGAAGAGGAAGCAGGGAGTTAAAAAAAAAAGACAGAGGCTGACATATAAACACGCTTTCTGCCTATATATCCTGTGCATACAATTAAAATAATCTTCTGATGTCTTGTTTCCATGGTAACACAATCCATTATCTGCACATGTGCACACATAATCACACAGTGACACATGTGAGACAGCCCCTTTAGTTCCCTCAACTGATGTTTCCATGTAGACAGCATCAATAGATAAGCACACAGAATAGATGGAATTGTGATGTATCAGACATGACCAGGCTTGCTTGGTGAGAGTGTGTTCTTTGTGAACACAAAATCATAGTGATTCTCCATGACTCTGTGATCTTCTAATTGTTGACTGAGCCACACACGCACACACACACGCACATGTACATACTGAGACACACACTTGGGATGTAGGATTATTTTGCCCATGACAAGCCAAGCAAAGCAAGGCCAATGAAACAAATGGTAATAACCAAAACAAAACAAATCAACCTGACAGGGCCTGTCAGACAAAAAGTTGCCTAGCAACCTGTGTATGATTTGTCCAGTTATGCAAATGTTCATGTTTTGTTTTGTTCATCATCAAAATACATAAAATAGTGACCTTCCCTTGAATGCCATATGCTGGGCCATTAAACGCAACTATAAGTGCCTTTTCAAGCAGTCTGAAAGTCTTCTTATGGTGGTTAAGTATCTAGTATATCCTTACCATAGATGCATTTATGACCTTAAAATGATACAAAGGATGTGTGTGGTGATGATGATGACTGAGAAGCTTTGAAAAGGTTTTACTGAAGGGCTTCTAACGGATTTTGCTTTTACACAAGGTCATCTACAATCATGTATCAAGTGTTCTAGTGGATAAACTAAATCTGGTAATTAGCTTAAGCTATAATGATCCCCGTTTATCTGTAGCGTAACATAATGTCTGACCTAACACAGAGTATTTTGCAGAGTATTCCACATGGGATTCACAACCATTTGATGTAGCCTGATCAAGTTTAGATTCAGTTCTCACTCAATAGCAAAATCAAATGAAGTTGACCAAGGGAACCAATGAAAACATTTCCCTGGGGAGTTACCGACAAATGCAGCATTTCAAGCAACTACCTAATCTATAATCTGAAATCATTTCGCTCTGGGTTAAATGTCATTACATCTTAGTTTGTTGAGTCTGACCTCGAGTTTATATATTTCACCTTGAACGATGCACATTTATCTTTCACTGTCCTGGGAGACTGGAAAGGACAGTTAGTCATTGCTCCAGCTGTGTTCTCAGACCAGCTCAGAGTCACAGAATCTTTGAGGCAATGTGCCCCCCTTCCATTCTGGATCAATGGAAACTATTAAGTCACCAGTGTTGCTATTCCCATAGCTGCGTCTCTGTTACACCCAAACCTTGACCTCCAAAGGAAAGCGTAAAAGCTTACAGAGAACTGGGGCTAGGTGAAAGATGGAAATACATGGTGTGCAAGGCTTGTACAATCATCAGCACACTCTTTCTCCCCTAATCAATAGACTAGTCATTTTCACTTTCCCCTTCACAGAGCTAGTGAGAAACATGTCATTATTTATCCCATGCGATAGGCCTTTACATGTAAGATGAGCGGAAAGATTCTCTGTCTCCCCCAGACATCTGCTGTGGGAAAATACTTATTGATTTTGCATTTTCATGATTGTTAGCACCACCCATGTGCAAATGCAAACAAACTTACAAATACACAAAACAAATCTCATACTTCATTCATACATTCAGACTCTAAAAATGTAACCTCTTGGTTAACAGTACCAAAAACACAGCAAACACTGTTATTCTATTCTATTCTATTTAATTTGAATAACAGGAATCATTTATTCAGCAAATGCTGTATACATGAAGATATCTTATAAAATGCCTCCATTTGCATTCAATCTATGTAGAATGCATGATTCAGTTAATATACATAACAAAACAGGAGCAGTTTTGTCTATCTAGCTCATATTAATACGAGTTAGTTGCAGCTCAGCCATTTAGTGCAGGTCCAGAGACTTCTGTAACATTTGGTGGTCATGCCTTTTGTACAATTTACAAATAGGATATAGATTGCAGAAAGACTGTATTACCATAGAAGTCAGGTAACAGAAAATGTTGTGAACAATCCAATATGAGTTTCAGACTATCTAAAGACCTGATTTTTCAAAGTCTCAGGGCGTTTTCAGAACTGTAGTCTGTTTGTTCTAGTCTGAATCAAAGACTAAATTGTTACAATGTTGCATTTATAACTAGGTTTTGGTTCATATGGGACAAAGTCCAATTAAGCCAAAATACAACAGCAAAAGTCATGTGAGAAAAGTCGCTCTGTTCATTGGTCAAACATGTCTGGAGGCAGGACAAAGAAAATCCAAACAGGAAAAAGTTTACTATGTCAGGATAACTAAATAACATGGAACTACGCGTTCCTAGTCATAGTCATCATTTGTTCCATATACTGAGAAAACTATGGCAGCACAATGTTGAATTTGACTTCAAGACAATGGTCCAGATTCATAAACCATAGCGCATGTTTTACCGCATCGCTATGCGCAAATATTACAGCGCAACCATGTTTGCTCATTCATAAACGTTACCGACATATTTTAGCATTTGACTTGAAAGAGGCGTTACTGAGATATTTCATTATTTGCATGTAATGGTAGCTATTTATAAAACAAACCGACATGCAAAAAATAAAACCTGCTTCAGTCCGGTGGTGAATTTCAGCGGTATGAAATATGGGCGACATTTAAAACTTTATTTGCTTCACATGTGTTAATGATCAATAACTTTGATAAAGTCACTCAGCTGATCAGTCAGTTTTTAAATGGTGAGTTTTGNTAATGATCAATAACTTTGATAAAGTCACTCAGCTGATCAGTCAGTTTTTAAATGGTGAGTTTTGATTCAATCTGAGACACATTCAGACGCTTCGTTAAATATTGACAGCAGACGTGTCAAACACATTCTGAGTTCCACACCAACCCCCACTAAAGGGGTTAAAATACACGTTTTCCTGTTATTTTAGTGTCAGTCTTTTAAAACGAGGATCTCTAATGCAAAATGTATGTTTCTTTTGCCGATTTGTGGCTTTAAAACCAGATAAATCAGGATAAATGGTGGCTGATAAATATGCAGCAGTTCATTAACATGCTGATCTTCATTGGCTTTTACCTGACACACCCCTCACAGCAACACTACCTTCATGTGACATGCATTGTTGATTATCGTAGGAGAAATTTTATGAATGTGCTTCAATTATCATGGCGCACACTAAGGCAACGTTACTTTCCTTATCGCCATTTTTTATGAATCTGGGCCAATGTCTGGAAAGCCTTCTTATATATTCCTTTTATTAAGAGAAGAAGGTGTGCTGCCTTCAATTGGCTGAACAGGAGAATGCAGTGTGCATAATTAGCACATACAACAATGTGATAAGTGCTATTCTGAAGACATTTTAGAGAGACAGATGGAGCGAAAGAGTTGTTTAAAATGCAGAGTGTATAGACTGGCCGGTGACCAAAGCTCATCATCGTTCTCCTTTTGCCCTTCAATCCTTTGGGCTACATTCACTTTTTTTTTTTTTATAGAGCCTGAGCGTATCATCTGGGTTTCTGCAATAAATATGGAATGCAGAAGGAAGACAATGCTTCTGTAATATAATATATTTACTTCTCAGATAGTTCTGGACAAAGTTCTGCCAGGTTTTCTTAGAGACCATTCTGTGTTCAACCACATATTATACAAAATGTAAAAATACAAGCATAATAATGACATATTTCCTTTTTGTCTTAAAATGGAATAGTAATAAAAGATGCAATTTGTTACATTATTTTATTTCCCACTGGCTCACAATTTTCATTCCATTACTGTTCCACTATGGCAGAACAATATTTTCTCTGTAGACAACATGCAGCACTGTATTCCTATAATGAAATGGTTTTCAATTTATTCCTTACAAGATAAGATGCCATGCTGCCATTGATGTCCACCAGCTGGTGAAGTAATATCGTGCGTTTTGCACCGACAATTCAATTTATGCATGGACAACAAAAAGGAAAGATTGTAAGTAACAGATAGAGTGAAGGACATCTTTTTAACTTTGTCATGAATACTATCCACTCATGGAATTAGCTATCCCCAGGCATTTCATTAAGTGCAATACTCTTGACCACAGTACCATTAAGGAAGACAAAGGTTTGACCTTGGCTGGATAAGTACCATCACTGCAAATAACATTCACTGAGTTCAGGCAATTATGACTTTGAGGGGATGAAACAGATGCAGGAATAAACTAATTGGAAATGTGACATTAGCAGATTCTTATGAACAGATTGTGTTCAATGCAAGCTTTCTGTCTTTGATAAGAACCCAGTTGAGCCCAAAGCAACCGTTTTGGAAATACCGCAGGATATTTTCACCCGGTTAGAAATGTTCTTTCCGGCTGCAGATGAAGACAAAACTGCCTTTGAACCAAATTATCCAATTTCCAATCTCATTTGTCACACACTGGGATTGAGCTGGGTCACGATAAGCCATCGCCATGGTAGCACAAGGCTGCATATCAGCTGGTCCTTATTGGAGCAACGGCCTCAGATAAGCTGAGTGGAGTCACAGGAGGGGTGGAGAGGGCAGATGGGAGTGGGGTGATGTATTATGCATGGGTAAAAAACGACACTCTGGAGGGCCAGCTGAGACCTCAGCCGGAAAGAGACAGACTGACCCAGCCGGACCCATCACATGCTCACTCCCCAATTCCTCTGAGGCTGCAGGCGGCCTGCGCTCCTCCGTGACCCCAGGCACGGTTCCAACCCCATCAGATAATATATGTGGAAGTCAGGCCATTGTGTTGAAATATTAATTTGGACATCTCCAGGATGGACGACTGATTTGACACATCTGACTTTGGTATAGCAGGTTCCACTCTGCACACAGATAGGGGGATTATTAGCTAAGCACCTGCTGTCATTCAGTCCAAAGTAACTTTACATTAACTTCTGATATAGTGATACAACTCTATAGAAAATAAGGTATTTTACATTACAGTAATGTTTTCTTTGACATATCATGGTAATTTATTCAAGTCCCTGAGAAAGAGGATTAAGGTATTTTCAGTTTGTTTGTTCGTTCAGTTCGTTTGCTCTGGTTTGAATTGTCACAATGTTGCATACATCGCTTGGTTTGGTTTCACACAGAAAAACAAATCCAGTTGGACCAAAATATAGCAGCAAAAGTCATGTGAAAATAGTCGCTCTGCTCATTGGTCAGAAATGTCTATGAAAAAGTAGAAAATCAAAATAGCTCACAAGTTCACTGTGCCAGGAGAACAAAATATCATGGAACAAAGACGGAATTGGGGTACTTTACTTGTCATAGTCATAATTTGGGCCAAACTATGGCAGCAGAACCTGAATTTGACTTCAAGATGTGTGGAAAACCACATATTCCTTCACATATGTCTTTATGGTTTTAAGTAACATCTGATCTAATGTTAAAAAAAAAAAAAAAAAAAAAAGAAAAAGAAAAAAGAAAACTTTATCGTAGTTGTAAATGAGCATTAACCACATGCAACCCTCATCGGTTCCAGATGAATTAATAGATCAATTGTCTCCTAGTTGATTCGGGATGAATGCAGATCCTGTTCACTCCATGAACAAACCGCTCCACAGCCTGACTGGAATCAGACCAACTCCTCTAAGGTGGTCTCGGTGGTTCTATTGTTTTGGTTTGGACCCAAGTTCAGTTACTGAGTCCAAATAAACCAAATGCCCAAATGAACTGAACTTAAAGAGGAAAGGCTCCAGGGTCCAAAACAAACACTCAAAGCGAAGTAAAAACGCCCTCAGAATACTGATTTGTCCAGATTAGCTAACAACACAAGTTCAACACAGTATTACCAACTGGCTTCTCATGCTACTTTCATCAAATGACACACTAATCAGACACTTTTCCATATTCACAGTGTTGGCTTTAAAATTTCATACAAGTCTGTATTTGCAACGTGTACCATCATGAATACGTATATGTGTTTTACATTAAAGGAAGACAGCGAGCTGCTTTTCCAGTGTCTCTATTTTGTCATTCTTAAAGTCACCTTTACTGGCCTCCAACCTGCATCTACGTCACCCCCCCTGTCCCCTCTTGTCCCTTTCCCTCCCTTGATTCCCTCTACTGATGAGTGACAGCTCTGCTAATGTGCTCGCAGTCAGCTACAGCATGGGGAAGGGGAGTTGGAGGGTAGGTCGGTGGCAAAAGCTCAGCAGCCAATCTCTTCCCAGCTTGACTGGAGGATACACACCAGATGAGCCTTTGGAGGAATAAAGACATTCACAAGAAGCAGCTCTGCTGTGTGATGTCCCTTGCATGGTAATGTTTAGTGGTGGTTTGTTAAAATTGGAATTCTCCATTTATGGCTTTGCTGAGGGTATAATTAAGGGGTTACTTATTTCATAACAGTTGAGAGAGGTAGAAGAAGACTGGGAAACCTAAATGTTTGGGGGAAATTTTGTGCTGAATTTGATTATTTGTCTGTGTTCCAATAAAGGCAATAATGTGAGTAAGACATAGACGTGGACGTAATTAACAGTGAATCACTGATTATACCTGACATGTTGAGTAATTGGAGTGTGTGTTGAGTCCACCATGTGATGAAATGCAGAGGTGGCTTAGTCCAATTATAGCATTTACATGCCAGAATAAATTGATTTGCAATCGCATAATCCAGATCTGTTACTTGGATTAAGTTTACTCCCATTTATGATGATTTCAATATAATTATGCTGGTTATAGTTTCAAGTTTGAAAAAAAAAAAAATTAATTTCCTTATCAGACTATAATCAAAGCTTAACCTCCATCTAGAAGTAGAAATCTTTCTCAAGTGGTGAGGCTCGCCCCCTCAGGTACTGCAGAACTACAGAAAGTATAACACGATCAAGTAGAACCAATTTCATGAAAAAATAAAAACTCTTTTGTATCTGACCTTATTGATCTTATTGTATGTACAACACGAATACTGGTAGTTAGAAATTATATAGTCAGGAAAAGTCTAAAAACTGCAAAGTAAGAATAAAATATCAAAATCATCTATATATCTTCTGTTGACCATTTTCTTTGGTGCTCTTAGATGTAAGCAGCTTATGTACAATCACAAGTATTACAAACTGTGTCGACTATTCATTGACTTTTAATCTCACTTTAAGGCGTGGGGGTTAGGAACACCATTTGATAGGAAAACACTCCTGTCAATACAAAAATATTGTATTTATTCCAGGAGGGGTCAATAAAGAGATGATACCAAATCAGTACTCATCCTCACTCATTGAGCACGGCGGTGCTGCTCTATAGAAGTGGATCAATGTGGTTTTGCACATAAAAGCATTGCAAAGTTTGAAAAATAGCCCCCTAGCTTAAAATAAGAAGATTTAAATCTGTATAAAATGGTTCTTTAGAAAATGTAATTGTTCTCTCTAAATGATGATTGATTTTTAACTTGGAGATATGTTTGGATGCTCAGTACACGTGCTGCCTCTTCTGAGGGAACAAGAATTGACAATGACACTTTGATGAGAAAAACAACATTCAAAAGAAAGAGCGCACATAGAATGAGAAGAATGCTAATCATTAAAGTCAATTAACGAGACAAAGTAGTGTGTTGTGGAAAAGAAAGATCACCCGTCTGTCCCTTACGCCGATGACAGGCAGGAGAACGAGTGATAAAGTGATGAGGCAAAAAAAAAGAAGAAGGCTCGTGCAGATATCTTCAGTCATCAGTCACTCTGTAGCTTCCACGTGTCTTCTGCCCCGGACATAAGTGGATTGTCCTTGAGATTTCAGCATGAAACACATTTTAACCTCAGAGAGAGAGAGAGAGAAGTGTGCAAATCCTACAAACACTGGCTTTAGTTGGATGTGTCCTGACCTGAAGGTCTTCAATTCTTTATAAATTGTGATTTAAATTAAAATTCCCAAACAGAGAGGCAACAGGAAAACTTAATTTTCTCCCAAATAGAGAGGCAACCACTATGAAAGCAACCAGTTTTCATGGTGATGTCTAAATTCGTATCTATATTCAATTTCATATTAAACAATGTGTAAAATGAAAAACATTTACAAAAAATCATGTTTTTTTTTACAAATCTGTATTGCTAATGGAACTATGGATATAGTTAAAAAAAAAAAAAATTTTAAATNTTACAAATCTGTATTGCTAATGGAACTATGGATATAGTTAAAAAAAAAAAAAATTTTAAATCACTACCAGTATTCTGAATACAATATAATTTCATAAATGGTGCTTTTTTGATACCCTTTTTGTCCCAAGTTAAAAGTTACACTAATTTCAAATGTAAAAATAAACATCCTTAGCTTTTATAAAAATCCAATTCCACCAAAGAAAATTACATTTTCTCATTGCTCAAGTCTCAGTTTAACTTCTTGATACGAGGCCTATTTTTGCATGTCCCCTTTAATGTTTTATAGCTTCTCATCTATTCATCGCAGAACCATGAAAATTGAGGCAATTAAAAAAAAAAAAAAAACTCGTGCAATTAAATTTAAAACACTGAATCACTAAATTTAATTTTCACAGTTCAGAAAAAATATATATATATATATATATTTTTTTTTTTTTAAGCAAACTTGATTTTTGTATTTATTGATTTATTAATACATTAAACTTCTCTAAGTCTGAGTTGTAAAACTCTTTCAATTTTACATTGTCTGGTTCCCACATGTTTTTGTCCATCAGTGTGCCAAATTTGAGAGAGAGAGAGAGAGAGAGAGAGAGAGAGAGAGAGAGAGATAGGATACAGTATAGACACACAAACACACAAGTATTGCGGTTTTATGGAGCAATTAGTAAACATTAACATCCTTTTTTTTGTGCAAAACCTATTAAAAATGGCTAACACAATATTACAATATTTCAATAAATTATCAACTAAATGATTTTTTTGTGGCTAAAGAAGTGCATTCAGTGCCAACGGAAGATTTAGTAACTTGAGGGGTGCCAATCAATTTGAGACTTGTTTTATTTGGACATTAGTGTCCTTTATTGATCACGGTTTCTGACATGTAAACACACTGCAGAGGCCCACGTCTACAGCAACAGGGTAACAGGATACCGCTAATGAAATAAACTGCTCTGATATCCAAACTAGGTATAAAATGTCACAGCCATTCTCTATACCTGGAACGACTGAAGCATTTTGGTCAGTAAAAAATTGTGATTTTCTGAGTACTCTTCTGAATACTGAGCCCTAACTGCTGTGGCTCCATTACTTCCTGCCTAAGAGCACGCACCATCCACATTATCACACCAGGTCACGCCCATTGTTATTTTCCCAGGTCCACTAGAATCTGCATGTAATGCAGAAGTTCAGTTTTTGTTTTTTTCTGTTTTTTTCCCTTTATTTTTATTATTTATTATTATTTTATTATTATTATTATTATTTATTTATTTTTATTTATTTATTTATTTATTTTATTTTTCCTCTCTATTTTATTAACCTTGGGTCCCTTATAGATATCAAATCTCATCTTTGGGTCCAAGGCTGAAAAAGTTGAAAATGGTTATGGCTCTTGAAGGTTTTGATTCATTAACACTGGTTATGATGTTGCTCATGCAGTTTCCATTCAAATCATTTAGTATTTGTCTGTGTGAATGCAAATATGGATTCTGTAAGGAATTATCACAGCCGGTGTGTAAGCATTAAACACTAAACAATCACAAGTAGCTCAGTCCTACTCTTGACTTTGCCACTTCAGTCGGCTGCATACTATCCACTTTAACTGTAACTCATAGGAATCCAGCCTCTCCTCTCCTCCTCTTCCTCAGCCAAGGTTACGCGATATTATGAGCACGAATAAGAGTGATGGAATGTACAAGGAGAATACAGAGAGGGAGAGAGAGTACATGTCAAAGACTGAGTGCTAATACCATCATGTCCCCTTTGTCTTTATGTGTTCAGGAGCAGCACGCTTAATAGTGGTTCGGCAAATTCATTAGAGGATTATTAACAAAGGTGCCACGGTAACGGTCCAGCATCAATCCTCACACGTTCTCACATCAATCACCCAGCTTTTTAGCTGGGAGATTGATGCCACACAAATTTATTTTTGAGGACACTGAGGTTATCACTGAATAAGAAGACTCAAAGGAAGAGTCAGGCGGGGGGGTGGGAATGGGAGTGGGAGTGCAAGGCAAAATGAATTAACCTTTAGCATATCAAGACAGATCACTATCCAGACAATCTGTCTTTGCACTCTGGATGTTAAAACTGGCAATTGACTCCGATCAGGGAAATGTAACCTTGTTGTTGTTCCACTCCGATTACACAGTCAATATTTTCATTTCATCTGAAGCTCTTTAACCGAAAAGCTCAGAAAAAAAAACAATTTGTGTCTTCACAAGCAATTTGTCCCAGTGCAAAATGGAGCATAAAGTGTATCTCTGCAAAACAAGTGAGTACAGATAATGGCACGGTTGGCTTTCTCTCTTACAATTTGTCAGATTTTCAGTTTCTTTTTTTTTTTTTTTTTTTTTNCTTAAAGGGGAAATAGTATTTTTTTTTTTTTACCTCATGTTTTTGATTGTAATATAGTAGGACAGCACAATATCTGAGTTGCAAAACTTGAGGTATACGCCAAAAGAAATGCATCTAGTAAGGCAAACCTGTAAATCCTGAGCTGCTCTGAAAGCTTGATTTTTGATTGGTCCTTTACTTCCAGAACATGTTGACTTTACCCACCTACACATCTTACATTCACCCACCTACACATTAGACACATCCACCAAGTACGTGGCAACTGGCAAACAAGTGTTTGGCTAGCGTCCATGTTTTGCAGTCTTTGGGTGTTGCCAGCTCAGACGAGACACAACTAGCCAATCAAACTGAGCAGTATTTTCAGGAGGGGAGCTTAAAGAGATAAAAGTGGCCTGTTTTCACTCAGTGTGCACAGCAGTTGCCTCAGCGAGGGAGAGTAGAAGTGTTTTGGGTTTTTTTTTCTGGGTTTTTTTCTGCATTACCATTCGTAAATTTAGGCCAACTTGCCTCAGTGTGAACTAGTGCACTAAAGCTGCTTGTACCTGAGCATCCACGAGGAGGTGCCTCATCAGGGTCATGGACTTCTGCAGTGTCTCCTTCTCAGGAGGAAGGAAGGCATGAGCCTCCTGCTCCAAGGACTTTGGTCCAGTCACCATGAAGCTTGCAATCTGGTCATTCAGGCTGTTCAGCGACTGCACAGCTAGAGGGAGACACAAAAATTTAACAGATTTCAATGACATTTGGTGAAAAGTTAGGGTTTTGGCCAAGGAAGACTTGATTCATTTTGGTATGAATATCACCACCATGTGGTCATTTATAAAACACTTTTCTTTTTGGCTCATGACCTTGAGCCATAAGCCTCATTGGTTACCAAATTCTTGTTGGAATGGCCTATTTGACATAAATTGCTGTAACTCTTGAATGCATTGGGCAATTCCAGCCTAATTATTATGACATATCAACTCTGAATGCTGTAGTATGGGTCGTCTAATATGGCTGTCAGAAGGTTTTGTCATTTTGGGGAGGTCTGCATTCAACAAAATTTGGAACTCTCCATGACTCCGTCAGGGAGGCCCACTTCATGCAGCGAATGGCCAGGTGTGGGGAGATGTGAAAGCAGGCAGAGTTTATATTTCTTTTTTAGTCACTGTATCTGCACTCTACAAAGAGAATTAAAAGTGAAAATGTGCTCCGCCATTCATATACATATTACACTTACACACACACACATAGTGGTGATCACAAAAACACACAGAATTCCTGCTAACAACCCCTCCTCTCTCCAAAAAAGAAAGTTTATGCCACCTTTCCCATTTATATAATTACTCACATTGAGATTACAAAGACAGAGATATGACTCATACACTACTCCCTCCCCTCTCTATGATGACAGCTGTTCACCCCACCTTGCAGTGTGGGTATTCTGAAAAGGTATAAACACAATGGATGTCCAACAAGGTCTCCAACCAAGTTGAACAAGTTGGGTGAATAAAGTATACTGCCACCTTGAGCGGTCCTGCAACATTTTATAACTTTTTGCAACAACATAAATTTCAGGAGTCATAACTCCATCTTCATGAGTCTGATTCACTTAAAATTTGAGACAATTCATCCTTGTAAAATAGATCATATGTTCCTTTTATTTCCACCCTGGATTTAATGATTCTCCAAAAACCTTTCAATTCAAATTCTGATTTAATGATTAAAATTATTATTCATTACTTACATAAATTTAAGGTGACAGCACTGAATTTCCTGTTCTTTGGGAAAAGATTGGTGTTTAAAAGATAATTCAATGAAAAAGTAAAAAAAAAAAATATATATATATATATATAGAATGTTTTGCAGTCCCTAAGTGGATCATAAAATGTTTTATTTTTCAGGACAGGATCCCTGTCACACGCACATATATTTCTCCTTTCTTCTTGCATGGAGTACCACCTTCTTAAGGAGGAAAAAACTCATAGACAGCGCAATGGAAGAACACGGTTTCCTGCTGTCACACCGTCACCGATTTTCTCTGTCAACAGCCTCTCTGGTCCACAATGTTCCATGTCTGCCTGAGAGCCATCCTGTTTTTGTTTCCCTGTTCTTGCCCTTGTCTGTCCCTGGAAAACCTCTCTATTCAGGTTTCCTCTCCAGCTAATCTCCCACATTAACCAACCAGCCCTACCGTATTTCCTCCTTCACACACACACACACACACACACTTCCTCAACCCACTTCCATTTGCTATTAATCCCTCTTAGTCTTTGAAAGGTCACCACAACTATTTCCGAGGCCACCCACATTGTGGAAATACTGGAAAAGGGGAAGTACTGGAGAAAACCCAATTTCCATGTTTTTCAGCCTTTTAGTGTAAATGCTGAATTTTCCATAAGCCGCTGCATTAACCCCTAATATCTCATTATCAATCTTTCAAGCTTTTAATCTTTGTTAAAACCTCATGCTTACAGATTTATGTTCTGTCCAGAGGTCATCTGATACTGATTTTGAGCCATTAAATCTGAAATATTCTGCTGGAACCAAGCACTGCAAATAAAGAAATCCAAACTGTAATTACATATGAAGTAGAATAGTTTTGTGTCAGGGACATGGCTATGTTCTCCTCAGGATGCAAATATAAAGTCTCTTTCACACACAAAGCCCACACAAAAAACGGAAGCATAGATTAAAGTGTTACATAACCAAGAAATTCTTTCGCCGTGGCTGACATTTCCTAGCAAACAAGGTTTGAGAAGGAAATTTGACAAGTCGGTACCGCCGGCAGCAGAGATAAGAAGGGAAGTGAGGGGGATGAAGAGGAAGACTGTGTCCACTTGAGGTGAGAATCCACAGCAGACGTCAGATTTGCGAATAGAAGGTTGGCCAGTCATCACCTCTCAGGCAGTTCAGCTCTAGAAAAGCCATCTTAGTGCTTAAACAGAATAAAGCAAGAATTAGCCATCTCTTTCCTATTTTCTACTTCATTTTGATTGCAGTTCATGAAAGCAAAAATCTACATTTTCATGACTGGGAATTTTAGAATATTTTTGATAAAGTTGAAACCACACAGATAAATATGTCCTTAACAGGAAAACTAAAAAAAATGGTTTTAGGTTATGGAAAATAGTTACATAATCTGAATGCAGGTTGTATTTATTGCACTCAAAGATGCAAAATTACCACTATGCTCTTTTAAAGCAGGCTTCAGCAGATGCATTTTCAGCTATTTACTCCTTGCGCCCTCCACTGGGTGAGCAGTGAACCTGCACATACAAAACTGATTATCTTGATTATCTGCAGGGTTGCACAGAATATTTGCAGTTATTAAAGTTATTAACTAGTACTAGTTATGCTAAAATGAGAAGATTGTGTTGTGAATAAACCAAAGATGTCCAGTCAAATCTTTACACTGGTCAATTATCAGCTTCTTCTGAGTTGCAAAATAATTCAAATATCAACAAGTTGTAAAGAAAATACAACACTTTGTGTAGATTTGCTGTAGATTGCTGCCATCAGCTCTGACAAGCTGAATCTGATTGGCTGGCAGAAGCCTCCATATTTTCAGCAAAGTGCCTCCATGCAGACATATACAATTGTCAAACTTCTCAAACTTTACAAAGGAAATTTCTTGCTCACTGCATATCTGTCATTTTTTTGCTGCCCTGTTTATACAGTGCAACACACACACACACACACACACACACACACACACACACACACACACACTCATTGTGAGTACAGTGTATGTGCTCCCAAACTTACAGTGTCTCTTTAATTTCCTGATGAAGTAAAGCATGAGAAAGGGCTCTTTGACTGCTGCTGCAGGTAGAAACGGGACATGGATCTCTACCTGCAGCAGGTGTCTCCTCACTTTCTGCTCAGGTGAATGTGTTTATGATGGGTGAACACGCTCATGTCCTGTGAACGTTCATCCATCCATCCATTTTCTAAACCTGCTTGTCCTGTTGAGGGTCACGGGGGGGCTGGAGCCTATCCCAATGGTCATAGGGCGAGAGGCGGGGTACACCCTGGACAGATCGCCAGTCTATCGCAAGGCTGACACAGAGTCAGACAAACACATTCACACCCTCATTCACACCTACAGGCAATTTAGAGTTCCTAATTCACCTGACATGCATGTCTTTGGAGGTGGGAGGAAGCCGGAGTACCCGGAGGGAACCCACGCGGACACGGGGAGAACATGCAAACTCCACACAGGAAGGACGTGAATGTTCATGATGAATTCAATTGATTTCATTATCATCAAACCTGGGGAAGATGGACAGAGAGATAAACTGATCAGTCTATCTCTCTGTCCATCTTGTTGCAATTCCAACTCTAAATAAGCTTTGCCTGCATGAACCCGCACAGATTTTGGATGAATAAGAAATCATTTAATGTTGAACACCAAGACAAGCAACAATCTCAATATTACCTGGATGTAAATTTTACTCTGGTTGTGCTTTGTGGTGTAACTAGATAAGAGACTTGGCTTTTGGTAATTTGTTCAAGAGCTCTTTAGACTGTCTGCATCTTAACCAACCACAATTAACTATGATAATCAGTGTCAAATGCAAACAAATAACAAATAAATTAAAATGTATAACTCACTGACCATCTAACACAATAACAGCAAAATTTATAGCCACTGGATTGTGAAGTCTACTTTATAGATAAAGCGCTTAAATCGATATAAGAGACAGTTTGCTGCAGTATTGTGTGGCAGGTGACCTGCACTGACCCTCACTACATACTGACCATCTAACATTGATTGTTTATCGATACTATATTCATTAGAAACAAGGTACAACCCAAATGGTGCGAAAACATGATGCATCATTTCACACACAAACTCTTAGTCAGTTCAATGAAGCACACAGTCAGAGGTGTTTCCTCCAAGTGTATCAACAAAGTCCAAACAGATGATTCATAAACACACTTCATCACAACCATCTTTCTTAACTAAAAAGCTGAAATTACAGAGTAGGTAAAGTTCTCAGATCAGTTAATGAAATGGATCAATAATTTACTTTACAGTTATATAGTATGACAGATGCATCTATGGTAAAAAGCTTCAGGAGGACAATACCGGCGATTTTGCATGTTTGAACCCTATACTCAAAAAACATTACATTACTGATAACCATTTTCCAAAATATATGACTGTAGCGGTACATTTTTGAATTTTTTCCCTACCTTTCAGACTTCAAGATTGGCTTCAATTCCTTCCAGCACGCAATTAAAATCAGTGCTTAATTTGGGCAAAAAGAAATGCCGGAACCACGATCGGATTGGGATGCTAATTCTTATGGAGGGGGCACTAAGTAAGCACTAAGTCAGCGCTCCCTGCAACAGTTATTACAGTAGGTGCGGCGAGCTGTCAAACCGAAACGAGAGCCTCGTAGCCGGCTTGCAGAGTATGTGTCCTACTGCTGATAAACACACCATAACTACACTTAAGAAACTAAAATAAAATTTTTAAAAAAACAAAAACAAAACACCGCCGCTATGGAGAAACATTTCACAGTGTGATCATTCCTCGTCGAGTCAGCTCGAAAGGCTCATTTTCATCCATTATATCCACATTTCTGGGTTGGTGTGTTAGCTTCAATAATTCGCTTTTGTGATTTTCTCAAGAATTTGTCGTACACAATTTAATTATTTTATTGTTTAATGCACATAATTATGTCCAAAAGCGATATAAAATTAAAACTAAATTACTCAATATAGTTCCAGAATGCAATGCTAGCTTCTGAAATAATCTCTCCCAGTATGCACAGAGCCATCAGAAATAAGTGCCGGAACTCAGTTCCGGTGCGTTACGGTACAAATTAAGCACTGNACAGAGCCATCAGAAATAAGTGCCGGAACTCAGTTCCGGTGCGTTACGGTACAAATTAAGCACTGACTAAAATCAATTTATAATGGCATTCATGAAGGAAAAACAATTAATCCAGCTGCACACCACTTTACTAATTCACCTTCTGGCAGGACTTTTTAGCTTTTGCTTGCTCCAGTGAAACTACATAAGATGCCTTAACAGCTTACTCCTGTGGAATAGCGGTTTTTACAAAAAAATCAGCACAATAACAGCAGTGTACCTGTCATATTTGTCTTTATGCATAGTGCTGTAGTGGTGACTCACGTTGAAGTCCTTCATCGTTGACAGTTTCCAGACACACCAAGCACATGGCTTGCCTTTAAATTCTATAAAACGGTGATCCATTTCCCATCTTGACTGGAATGAACAGTTTTCTAAGTCAGCTTTTCTTTTCTTGACACTCATCTTTCCTCTTTTACCTGACTTAGCAACAACATATACAACAACGGCNTTTTCTTGACACTCATCTTTCCTCTTTTACCTGACTTAGCAACAACATATACAACAACGGCCAACACAGCAGCTAACAGGAACGCTATCATAAGGCAGCCTCAGTAATGAGTGAGCACCCTTTGTTGATGGATGGTGGTAAATACAGCATCAGTAATGAGCAAGCGCCCTCTGCTGATTTGTGGTGATAATAATGGTGGTAAAGGAAAACAATTTTCATTTTTATTAATTGAGAAGTCATCCAAGGGCCTGATAGATTAAAGGTGTGGATAGTATCTGGCCCCCGAGCCACCAGTTGTCCATGCCTGTTGTAGAGACTTGAAACGCGCTTTAGACAAAGAACCCATCATAGCAAATACTATTACATTTTTTGTCAACATAACTTTCTTTAACCGATCCAAGACAGAGCTGTACGGAAAACAATGCATGTCGTATGTTTGGACACGTGTTAGCAGGCCAAATATTAGATTTTAAGGTGGATGTATCAACTGAACATCTGATCTGGAAAGATTGGGGGATTTAGTAAAGTAACAGGAAAAGAAAAATATAGTTTTATGTTTTGGAAATTAGTTGTCAGTAGCAAATTTAATGTTTAAGTGGATTGTACATATTGGGCGTAAATGTGCAAAATCGCCACTATGCCTTTAAGACCAATACTAGCCACATGTCTTATTAAAACATTTTTATTTTTTCTCCCATATTGGATATCAGAAAAGCAGCCTGTGACAGTCGTGGTAATACAGTGACATCGCTGCCATGATAACAATGCAAAATCCACCAAAACGCAGGAACTGTCACTCTGTCTTCATCTGCAAGCTGAAGATTTAACCAAGTCTGCCTTCAGCAAATATGGAAAATGATGAAAGAGGAGTGGCGAGGGAAGAAAAAAGGATGGAAATTGCAGTACTTAGGTTACAACGGAAATAAAATTGTCACTTCAGCTCTTGCATGCTTCCCTCCCTATCTTCTTCCTTGTTCTATCTTCTCTCCTCTTTCTATCTCACTCTCGTCCGCATCAGCAAATCTCAAAGTGCCTTACATGTCCTCTTATAGAGCAGGAGAAGCAACAACAGATGAGGAGGAGGAGAGGCCACAGCGGCTCCCCACCAGGCCTTTATCTGTTCAGGAGTGAGAGAGAATATATGCAGAAGCCCTAACAGGATAAGGCGCATGTAGTCAGGCTGAAGTGGAGATAAAAGGGGGATTATTTCATGGGAATTGTTCCTGGCACACGTGAAAATGATGCAGGAATTTTCAGAAACAGAGTCAGACTGATTGCACAAGGATGCATTGAGCTGTACAAATAACTTAGGCCATGCTCAAGATCTGAATTTCATCATGAAATAGTTAAAATCCTTACTTATCTATGCCAATTCTTTATAGGCATGATGTGAAACAGTGTGTAGTCATAGTCTTATGCATTAGTAGTGGTTTGATAAATTTCATGTATTTTGTAAGTTGTGAATTATGTTTATCATAGACTTTTTCCAGCTTCTCGCAGCATCTAGGTTATGATGATAGTTTCTGGTTATAGATTAGGTTAGCGACCTTGTTGTATCACTCCAACATGTTATTCAGCATCTCATTTTGCATCCTTGTGTTTTATTCATTGCATTATGTATTAATTTATGACCTGGTTAGTTTGTTGGTCTGTTTATTTGTTTGTTAGCAGAAACAATAAGTTATGAACCTATTTTGATGAAAATGGTAGAAGGGTGGAGCATGGCCCTGGAAAGAGCCCATTAAATTTTCATGTGGATCCAGATCGGATGTATGAATTTTTGCAATGATTCCTTAATGTTACAAAAGTAAAGGTTGCAGACTAAAACATACATGTATGTTAGGTGGGGCACATTAATGAAATTGTTGTTGAGTATCATATAGGGCTACATGTAACTGAGATGATGCACATTCAACAGTTTTCACATATCTTTCCAGAGATGGATGCAGAAAATTGTTAAATTTGTTATAGTTCTTTTTGTTCGTTTTAGCTCAGTATATTATTAGAACAAGACAAATGTTGGCTGGGCTTCCTCAGCCCTGGCAGAGATATGAGTTCTTCTAGTTTGTCCTGTGATTGATATTTATGCTGTATTCGACTTAAACTCTGAATTTTCAACCTCCAGCTGGGAAAGTAAAACAAAACACTCCTTCAATTTGGAATTGCTACTCAGAAAGTCGAGCAAGTTTCTTCAGCCAGTATAATTCAGTATAGACGTCATTTCAGCATCGCTGTTCACAATGTAAATAGTAATTTGTCTGTTTATAAATGAACATTTAGAAGCATTTTCTTTAAATCAACCAACATGCAAACACAGTAACAGGTTAAACATATAACACTGAAAATACATTAGCTGTTTTGAAAAGGTAAATAGCTCATAAATTTTAAAATGTAGCTTCTTGTGGTCCAACAAAGCAAACTACACGTTGCAAACTGCACGTCCATGTTATCTCCAAACTTTGTTTAGCTCCAACATGCACTCGCAAGTGATGTAATTTTGAGTTATGACTTCCAAATTCTAAACAACAACAAACACAGCTATAGTGAGGTCTAGATAAACTCTTTCTCTGTAAAATCATTGAGATATTCTTCTCATAAAGGACTATACAAATAAATGAAGTTAATTTCACCAGCTGAGAACAATTTCACCCACTGATAGCTAATGTGAAAAAATTTTTTTTAATCTTTTCTTTAGACAGATTGAGAGCCTTGGAGCCTTTTATCCATAATATTCTTGTTATTTACTATTCTCGTTATTTCCAATTGGATTAGAAAAAATGTTAGAATGTTATTAAAAAATGTTTTCTTACATGGACACATTTGAGACTAAATCCATCATGTTCTTAACAGGCCTTGTACTTTTGGAAATAAAATTTTATAGAAGGCTTTGCATCCATTCAGTAGCCACGTAATATAGCTCTGGAATATTCATTTCTGCATTTATATTGGTGAAACTAATAACAGGAATCCCGGCATGTGCGTTTGTGAATGCACCATTAAGCGCAGTTTAAAAATGATGCACCTTTTAAACATCTGGCAAATGGAACAGATGGGTTAGAAGAGCTATAAAGACAAAACTAATGAAATTCTATATTTAAGTATTTGTGACATCATCAATGGCATCATTAAATCATAAAAGCAGAGTTACTGCAGGCAAATACAAACTCTCATTAGGCGTTGAGATGCTGCTGAGAATAGGATCATGAACCAAAGAGTAAATGAGGAGAAAAGTTTAATTATGCATTTTTTTAATGGTGAAAAGTATATTTAAACACTTCATTTCACTTCAGCACTGCACGTAAAGCCGAGAGTGACGCCACTGAGAGGTTACTGTGAAAAACCAATTGTGAAGTTCATTCAGAAATGAAAAAAAAGTCATGAAATATATGGGCAGGAACTGACCAGAAGTGAGATATTATATCCTAAAACATGAGTCCTAACCAAAGTGAATGGGCATATAAATATCCTATAAAATGCTGCAACATGGAATCTGGTTGAGAAAATGGTTGAGAAAATATGGATCCTAAAAGCATATCAGCATAAAATGCATGAAGCACCAGCTTGGTTTTTTTTTCTTTTTTAGGAAATGCTATACAACACTGCCCTCTAGTGAAATGTCAACATAATAGCACAAAATTGCCAAAATGCTGCAAATTTAAAGTACGAGTATCAATAATGAAAAAATGAATTACAAAGTTTGTTACTAGCTTGCAAATATAAAAGAAAAGATGTCATGCCTGTAAAACAAACTCCTCTAACTACTATCAGAATCTGCCTGTTTATGACCTGACAGGATTATGATGTTTCCATGCACAAGGCTGCCTCGAATGCAGAAATGTTTTTGTGTATATTTTCAGTATATCATCTAAAATAACGTTATAACTGTTCTGCACTTGTATGTGTGTGTTTGTGTGTGTGTGTGTGTGTGTGTGTGTGTGTGTGTGTNCTTGTATGTGTGTGTTTGTGTGTGTGTGTGTGTGTGTGTGTGTGTGTGTGTGTTCAGGTGCTCTTTGAAGTAACTCTGTGGATTTGGAGTCAAGACCAGAGGGAAATAGGAAGACAGACCATCAAAACAGAGTTGGATTTCTTCCCAGAGCAGCACAGAAACCTGAAAAGTATGGGTGTGTGCATGCACGCAGGCTGAAAAATCTGCTGCAGCATGACGTCTTCCTGCATGCACAATTAATGATTCAAAACAATAACAATAAACACGGTTTCCTCCTGCAGTCTAAAATCACACAGGTTATGCTAATCTGAAACTCTAAATTGATTGCAGCTGTGGATATGTGTGTGTGTGTGTGCATGTGTTAGTCCTGTGGTAGACTGGTGACCTTTGACCCTGCACATATATGGAGAATTGATGAAAGATTGGATTAAAACGATCTTGGAGCCCAACAAATCAGATGACAGCAGAGAAACAATTGCCATCATCTGTTTTAACAGCTGCTATTTTATGACCCATTGAGGACAGAACACTGACATATGAATACACTCACATTGTATATTTCAATACACAGAGCAGAATACTTTTTTGTACACACAATGCCACTCTCCCTGCTGCATGCATCCTCACCAACATAAGATTTTACATGCCGAAAGGGAGAACGACAGAGGGGCTGCAGACAGTGATGAACACGTGTCGTTCGTTCGGTGAAGCTGAACCCTGGGGGTTCTGTCACTACGAAGCTGAGAACAGCGAGCAGAACTCTCATCTCTGCAGAGCTCATTAAATGCCACTAATCGTCTGTGTTTCTGCTCTGAGGGGCAGAATAAAGAGAATGAAGCTGAAATTGAACATGGTTTCCTGGAGGTGGTTTGCTTTGGATTTGGAGAATGGCTGTACAGTATTTGTGTTTGTGAGTGTGTTTGCCCATAATATAAAAAATAAATCCAACACTGCCTTGCCATTTCTGCCCATCTCTCCCTCTAGCAATGAATTCATCTCCTCTAGTTTTCTGCTGAGCTATGCATAGAGGCTTTTCTTCCTTTTGTCATTGTTCTTGTGTGTTTTGGTCGCTGCTGTAACAACATCTTCCATTCTTTTTGATTGAATTACACAGCTTATTACTTCAGTCTATTACATAACGTCATCTAACACAAAAACAGCATCTGCTACTGTATCTCCACAAAGGGACGAGAGCTGTAGCATACTGTAATTGTTCCAATATTCTTTGCGCATGTACTTCATCTTCTCACAATGCTTGCTGCACAGCCTCATAAACACTTTTTTAAGTTGAAAGGCATCGCCTCATGTCTAACACTTCAGTGTCTATTAAATTGAACAGCTCGTCTCTCTTGTTTGCAGCCAACACAAAGCTTTGCACAGACAACAAGCCGTCAACATACAAACCCGCTGCCAAAGCCTACATGAGATTAAACTCTTATGTCAACTCAAGACGGTCTGGCTTTGGCCATGTATGGAGCTTTTCATACATACTGGGTGGGCTGAGAGAATGCTGGACTATCTCTGCAAATACAGTCAAAGTCTGGATGTGGACCTAAGAGAGATGAATCTTTGCTGTGTTTGATGCAAAAACAGAATTACAGTTGTATTTTGAACCTGCTGGACTATGACAGTTAAAGGACCATACTGGTCCTTTATGGACTTATGGATATTGGATGTTTCAGCCCAATAAATACAACCAGCATACACTGAAAATCCTTTTACAAAACATAAAACCGCATTATAGTTTTCCTGTTATTTTGCCAAATCCCCTAATCTTTCAAAATCAATTGTTCAAGAGATACATCTGTTTTAGAATTCAATGTTTCAGCTGCTAATATATACATCCAAATGTGTCGTTTTTAATTTCTCTGTAAAAGCCGTCTCCTCCTGAGGCATACAGTTTCTTCCGTGCAGCTCCGTGTTGGGCCAGTTAAATTATATAACTTTGATAAAAAAAAAAAATTAAACAAAAAATGTCCACTGTGATAAATTCTCTGTCAAGCCTTTTCAACTCTCAAGAAGCTCATTTTCACAGCGTACTGGAATGAACTGAAACCAATGGCAGTGTGGAAGGTAGGAAAAACAATTCTAATATTTACCGCACGAGCAGTACGATTTGGAAAATAGTTGCCAGTAACATATCGTGTATGCAGGTTGTATATATTGGGCTCAAACATGCAAAACCACATGTTTGGTCCTTTAAAATGTCAATCCAAGATCAGAAAACTGAAATTCAAAGTTTAACTTCTGAAGCTTCACAAACATCACAAACCGCATCCACAAAAGAGACAAAAACGCTGTGCTGTGAAATGATTTCTCTGTAACAGGATCAAACACATTATCTCAACCCACAGACGGGCAGATTATAGCAAATTAAAAACATTATGCCAACTAAAAGAAAAGAAATAGACATTTTCTTCCTCTTTTATACCTGCTTTTCGATAAAGACAAATTGCTCCTGCACGTCATATGACTCCTCATCTCTCCATGTTTGCAATTTTTAACATTCAACGTCAATGAAAACAATGCTGCGAATAATAAGCATGTCTAATCTAACTCAACCACAAGAATCATAAATAAACCGCGCTGGACATATCTGCTGTACTGCAGCTTCTCTGACTGCACTTGAGAAGTCTGCATATTGGCACTGCAAGAGGAAGTTGGTGGGGACATGAATCACACTTGACAAGACCATTTCCCTTCACTGTCATTCCTGCTGATTAGACTGTGGGGGCTGGAAGCTGCTGCCAAAACATAAACAAGAGAGATTACATGTATAATGATGCTCCTCTGTCAGGGCTTAGTGCGTAAGTTCAAACAGAATGTTCTGCTCCATCAGGGAACTTCCATTTCATCAGATGGCGTCTGTGGACCTGTCTCTCATTTAATGAGATTTAAATGTTCTCAAGCACCGACGACTCCAAAAAAAGCTCATTATAATGTTGTTATATTACAGTTTCGGGCAAAGTTTTCCCTCAAAGACGTGGTCAGGAAAAGAGCAGAATGGGATCTTTTTCTTTTTTTATTTCCCACATAAGCATTAAATTGATATTATATTCCCTCCTCCCCGCAAAACTACAGTAAGCAAAAACAAAACAAAAACTAATATTTCACTTTTATAGCTACTTCAGTAATAATAATAAATTTGAAATGACAGGAAAGAGTCAAGGGAAACATAAATCCAGAGAATTAAATTATTAGCTTGTTGCATTAGGATTCAGTCTCATAAAGACAAATCAGAGCAAAGAAACACGAATTTACTCTGAAACCAGATTGAGCTACAAACACACCTATCATTTGAAACTGTTTAAACAACTATGACAGAAATGGAGAGCAGAAATGTTGAATGCCCACAATATAACCTCTCTAGAGTTAATCCCTGCAAAGTTGAGACTCCTGTGGACGTGTTTATTCTAATGAGATCAGGAAAACAGCAGCATGGATGACCAAGGCTACATTTACACTACAGGTTATGATGACCAATAGCCACTTTTTTTTTTTTTTTTNTTTTTTTTTTTTTTTTGCCTATATCCAATTTTTGGATAGCCTATTAACTTTTACATGGTTTTGACCTCAAACTATCTTTAAAGGTCCACAAAGATTTAAATCACGTTTAAAGATGGAGAAGAAGGATTTGAGCACTTGTTGCGGCAAGGATCGCTGCTACCTCAGTTCACAGGAAGTCTGGATGCAAGTGAGGATTCAAGATTTGTGGGATCGTGTGGCTGAAAATGTTAACAATGATCATTGGTTTAACAACAGACAGAAACAATCAGTCAATATGCTTATCGCCAAGGCTCTTGCATCACGATATGCCCTTTCATCGGGCGACCAGTATAGAAACGAGTGGGAGTTGGTGTGGTGGTGGGCAATGGGAAGCTGTTGTGGCAGGCTAGCATATCTACATGTCGTAAGTACCATATCAGGCCCCCCAGGCACGTGTACTGAGCCCACTGCCGTACTCCCTCTACAGCTCTGACTGGCAACACACGCCACCAGCTCCATTGTGAAGTTTGCAGACGACACAGCAGCGGTGGGCCTGATCTCCCACAGCGATGAGATGGCCACCTCAGGCGACTCAGGAAGTTCAAAGTGTCACCCCCTATCTTAAAATCATTCTACACCACAGTCATGGAGATCATCCTGACTGGAAGCATCACCGCCTGGTATGGGAACTGTACCGGACAGGACCAGAAAGCCCTGCAGCGGGTGGTGCTTCAGCCNCCGCCTGGTATGGGAACTGTACCGGACAGGACCAGAAAGCCCTGCAGCGGGTGGTGCTTCAGCCGAACGCACCATCAAGTCTCCCTTCCAGCCCTGAAGGACATTTATTCCAGGAGGTGCATGACCAGGGCTCTCAAAAAGCATTAAAAAAGACTCCACCCACCCTGGATACAAACTGTTCAGGCTGCTGAAGCGCCTCTGCAGCTACAAAATGAGGACCAAGAGACTCAGGAGGAGCTTTTAACCTCAGACAATAAGATCCTCAACAGCAACACATGATGGACCATCTACACACCTCCTTACCTTCCCCTTCTCTCGCCCACTCCCCTCTACTTCTCACACATCTCTCTCTCTCGCACTTACACTCACCACACACACACACACACACACACACACACACACACACACACACACAAGGTTAGTCATCTGAAACTGCATTTGCACTACGTACAGTACTATTGTTTTGCACATATCTATCGATACTCGTGTACATACATTCTCCTGCTGGTTTTGGTTGTAAATACACTACATACTATACACTTCTAATTCTCAATTTTGCTCTTGTTGCCTTATCCTTATTTTTATCATATATATTTCTTTTACGAAGAAGCACAGTCAGGGAACATACCAGAAAAAGCATTTCACTGCTGTTGTACTTGTATGGCTCCACGTGACAAATAAAACTTTGAAACTTGAAACGTCAGTATGAATTAATGTAGTATGTCATCCGTTGTTCTTTAGGGAAAGTGGTCAACATATTGATTGCTTACATCTTTCACACGCAGATAAAGTAGAATAGTGTTGCATGTTATTATATATAAATCAGAATGACAAGGAAATTCTGAGATCATGGTTGCATTGGGAGATATCTGATATGTTCCTGATTTATTTCCATAAATGCACGTGGCCCAAGACGGATCTGAGAATATCCAGCAACAGTAACACATATCCAACACATGTACATGCCACGTGAACAACAGATCCCAATCAGGTCACTTGTGTGTGGTAGTGTAAATGTAGACCTGGAGATGTCGGGGCATTTTGAGTTTAAATCTTTCTTTTTTACTTCCTCATGTTCTTTAGAGTTTACTCTAGCGTTTCCAGACTTTTTAATTCTACAGATTTTTATCCATGAGCCTATACTGACCATCCAGCCTTAGGACCTGACTGATATTTGGTGACCTCGGTCAGTTTTACGCTCTGTATGGGTTTGATGCTCGCTGTGCTACACTAACACCTCAGAGTGTGATTGCTGCCTCAGGCAACTAGCCTCTGATAATTACAGCAGAAGGTGACATTTGAAGTCTCTACCTCAACAGAGTGAAATATTCACTCCTGGCATTATGATATGTTGTTTTATTTCTTTCTCTTAAACATCCTGTTAATATCCATCTGCGTGTTTTAACAGTCAAAGCATAATGTCTTTGTCCGTAATGACATCCTGTGAAGCAAAATCTGTCTGTTCCCCAAAACGCTGATGAAGACGGAGAGTTTTATAACAGTTGTTTCTTGGTCTGCTACGGTGCATTAAATACCTACTCAGCATAAATTGAGTCAGATATTCCAGATTTATCCTTTAATTATATAAAGTGCATTTTTAATTTGACTTAAAAAGAAAAAAAAATACACTAAACCATATGGTGCTTTCTTTTCATTTTCTGATACCTTTCAATGTGGGTTAGACAGAAAAGTGTTGATATCAACGGTTAGAGTGCGNCACACACACACACACACATCCATCCATCGGTCTTGGAAATCTTCCTAGAATTTCTTTTCTTCACATATTTTACACATCAAAACCAACTTGAGAAGAAAAGTAATACAATGTGCTTAAAAGTAGAGTATTTTTGACATAATGGGGGCAATCAGAGCACGTACTGTACATCCACCAAAGCTAACAGTCCTCTGATTTTGCTGCTTTTTTTTTTTTTTTTTTTTNTTTTTTTTTTTTTTTTTTTGGTCAATATCAAATGTGTAAAAAATAATCAAACTGCTGTAGGATAAAAAAGATTTATCATGTAAATTCATTGTACAGTTGCACTGTGGACATCATCTTCATCTATATCTGTTGTTGATATGTTGAAACAGTTCTGAATCTGCATCATCTGAGCTACACAGTCACATGTTTATAGACTTACTTGTAAATGGCAACATCATAATGTGACTCTTGTCTGAACATGTATTTTAATCTCCCATATCAGGATCAATATCTGGATATATGGACTAAATTGAAACCTGTTGCTAGTCCATTACAGAATGCGAACACCTGATTTTTGTCATCAAGTTTGGTATCTTAGTTTTTGAAAAATAAAAAAAAACATTGACAAATATTTCAACTTTCAATGAAAATGAAATGAAAATTCAAAAAAGCTGAGAAAAAAATTCTGTATCCAGATCAAATTCCACATCTGCCTCAAAACTAATAAACTCTTCCTTAACCGAGGTCTAACCTATCTACAAAATTTAATTGAAATTGAATTGTTTTAGATATCCTGCTACAAACAGAAGTTTGAGGGCAGTACAGTACATAAGTATTGCTCAGGCATGCGTGTGCACCATCAAAGAGAAAAGAGCACGTCTGCTCTCCTGTAAACGCTCAATTATGTAACCAACAGCTGCAACAGAGAGAGAGAGAGAGAGAGAGAGAGAGAGAGAGAGAGAGTGATCATGCACATTCTGTCTCTTTCTCTGTCTGTTGCTCTACTGTAATGAAATTGATTTTACCATAAAATCCTCACTACATCACGCACAAGCATACACACAACGTAGACTTAAAACCCATCTGTTCAGCCTGGCTTTCATGTAGTGTTTTATAATTTTATAGTATCTTATTGTTTTTATACACTTTGAATTTTTTCGTACTGCTTATTTTTTATTGTCTTGTGTGTTATCTCTGATTTTATTGGTACTATTATTTTGATGTGCATTAATCTCATATTATTTTATAATACTTCTGAAATTTGTCAGTCACCTGTAAAACACTTTGAATTGCATTGATTTGTATGAAAGGTGCTACGTAAGTTTGACTGATTGACTGGAGCGTGTGTGTGTGTGTGTGTGTGTGTGTGTGTGTGCTCATTCACTGTTGTGCTTTATCAGTGGGGCAGAAAAAAGTGAAATACAGAAATAAACAATGAGCAAGAAATTTCCTTCATAAAGTTGGAGCATTCTGACAATATTAGATTGTCTGTATGGAGGCAGAAAACATGGAGGCATCGGCCTCTTTGTCCCAAGAAAGATGTATTGTTTCTCATTTTAGTACCAAACTGAAAAAAAAAAAACACTGACGTGNCCCAAGAAAGATGTATTGTTTCTCATTTTAGTACCAAACTGAAAAAAAAAAAACACTGACGTGCACCCTATATTTACCACCACTGAACCAAAAAAAGTTCACATCTCATGTCCTCAAAGTCGCAGCAGGTGCTGTCGCTTTACGTCAAATGTGGAACACTTGTCCTGTAATGCTGTATGTGTCCTGGATTAAAGTCTAAGCTTTTATCGCTTATCGGTGATATCTCCTCTCACAGAGGGAAGCTGGATGGAGACAGATTGTCTGGATGTGAGAGCAGAGACACCTGAAGTGAGGATTTAGAAGCAGGAAGTGATCTAAGATTGACACGACTGGCAGAAGAATCGCACGCCGCTGAGGCATTATCCACCTGCCAACACAGTTCAGCGAGGAACTAAATCTAAGCAGGAATACACACGCGTCATCTGCATACACAAACACCGAGAAACAATCACAGCCGCAAACACGATCAAATATCAGCAATTAGTGAGGATTACTGTTGCATGGCCGAGGCGCCAGACGGGAACTTTTTTTTTCTTTAAGATATTGAATGATTCCCCATTTCATCAGCCAAAGATGTAACACACCTTACAAAAGTTAGTTAGATAAAACAGCAGCAAGTAGATAATAGCATGCAAAATTTGATCACCACATATATTAGCAGGTATGAAAAAAGGAATTGAAGTAATAAATGCAATTTTATACTTCACTGCAACTGAATTTTTACATATAGCTCTTTTTAGTAATTCAATTTGTTATGTTTTTCCTTTTATGTATGGCTAATTAATAATTTAACTTTCAATAAATTTTACTGTTATCTTCATTTACTGCTGCTGCAATTTGTAAACTTTGTTTAACTGTAAAATATCCTGGCTCAGTACTTTATGTTACAGTGCTAATGACCAAAGTTGAGGGATCCTTGACAAAAATGGTGATGTGTTCATTTTATAAAATGCATTGACTAATTTAGCTTCAGATTTTTCTTCCACTCAAATATCAATATGAGTATCGGCTTCAAAAATCCAGCATCGGTTGGGTTTAGTTTAATTCAACATCCACCCTCTAAAATCCAACCTTAGCCAAGTAAATTACATTTTCACAGGCAATACTGACTGTATTAGAAATGCTACAAGCAACATTCAGGACTGAATTAACATCGACAATACAGATGGCAAAATGTTCTTTTAAGAAACTCCACATTCATGAGGCTGTAACCTCCCAAATTTAAATAGCTGGAGACTCAGCAAAGAACATTATACATTCATGCCTACTGACTTGCTGTAGTGAGCAAAAACTGGTTTTGACATTTGTGTAAAAACTCCAAACCAGAGAAACCATGACATGTACTTCTAATGATCATATCTTGCAGTACTTCATCTTCATAATGTTGTATGTCTTTTAGCCCAGGTCCTGGTCTCCCAGTAATGCTGACTCCACCACAGGAAAACGGCTGTAACGTTCTTAACACTTTGTAACCTGTATTCACAAAAATCATCATGTCTGACAGGATGTTTCAATCAGACATTGATATTTACATAAAAAAGTAGAGAACAGAGAATTGAAGGAGGAGATGTAGAGACTCTAACTCTGTTTTCAATCAGGATCTGCTGACAGAGTGCTCAGTCATCTAAAAGTTAATAGAAGTTGTCCGGTTTTAAGCACGGAACAGGTAGGAGGAGGTAGTAAATTTTCAGGAGGTGCCTCATGGTCCACTGCTTAAACTGAAATGACTGCCTGGAGAGCAGTTTTCCTCTATGAGGACTTTTTTAATAATAAACATAGAAGAAGGATGTCTGCAACTATAAAATTGATTCCCTAAACAACTTGGCAAATCTGTTGCTGCTTCCGAGGGAAAATTTGGAGGCTTTCCAACATCATTTGCATACTTATCCTCAAAACTGTTTAGCATTCAAGTTATGAAGACATGAAAGAGAGAAAAGTCGTAACGAGCAAATGCTTTTTTTCTTTTTCTTTTTTTTTTTACTTCTTCTGCATGGGTGAGTGGGTGAGCACATCAGGAGGCTGTGTACTTCACGTGATTCCGATGTCACGCTGAGATTCAGCTTCCCTATAATCTCACAGATCCGAAATCACGTGAAGAAGAGAGAGCTCGTTGGTGCAGACGGATGATCTGCATTCATCTCTGATAGACTCGATCTAGACATACAGTGTCTGTCGCAGAAAGTTAGGGTAATCGTCGTCCATTTCTTTTGCTGCCAGAATCGGCCAGCTTCCCGTTATACAGTTTTGCCATAATAAACTGGAAAAGCAAGTATCTTATTAACCTATTATATGTGCATTTTGTTCATGCCCTTTTAAAATGTGCATTTGGTATAATGTCAACATATAGGTTTCATACAGAAATACAGGTTCTGCAGGAGTATAAAAACCTCCATATAGCACAGCATCAGCTACCAAAAAAAGGGTAGGGTACTCATAAATTTCTTTTATATCAAGCTGCTGATAACGACCACAATATGCAGCACTATAAAACATGTGCGCTCCCACAGTGACCACAAAAAATGTTATTAAATTCACCTTGTTTACTCAAAGTGTTAAAGCATCTAATGACTAAAATAACATAAAAACACACACTAAGCACACAAGCCAAATGTAGTAACCATAAAAGTAGACAAGATCTGTAGCCCAAAGTGTCATTAAGTGTGTTTTTGGCATGACAGGCTACATTATTTTTTTGTTCTTTTATACATTTATAGTGTAATATAGTTGGGAATATGTGTTGAACTTTATTGTTTATGTAAATTTGTAACACTCCTGGTTAAACGCAAGAAGTGTGAGGCTAATGAGCGAGTGTTTGGCAAGCGTGTTTGGCTTAAAGAGACTGCCTAAAATGGACTGTTTTCACTTGGTGTGCACAATGGTGCTGTAGTAAGGGAGTGTGAAGTAGATCAATTAATGCATTGAAGGCTTCAAAATAGAGCCCTAAGTGAAAAATAAGACCACAGAAATCTCATAATCATATTCTGTCTGCACCATAATTCATTTTCTCCTCACCGCCTGAGTGTGTTTGAGACACAATATGAATCATGACTAATGTTATTTGATAACTTGCTTGATTTTATTTTATTACCTGACAAAATATGGCATGGCATTTCATTTCTTTTTCATCAATCAACCATTTCCTTCAGGAGCAAGAAATCTGAAATTTACTGCCAACAACTATGAGTTTGCAGCAAAAGCTACGGCGTGCGTGGCGCGACGATGCACGGCACAAGGAATCGCAACATGACTTCTTCTACATGATTAGCAACACCAGGAGCATGAAGCTAATCTCTAACCGCAGGAAAGCCCAGCGGGTAAGGAGAGTAAGGAGTCTCGAAGAACATCAGTGGAAGAAGGGAGGAATTAATCACATCAAAGAAGACCAAAATATGTTCTACACCTGCAGTAGTCGTGTACTAAAAATCCAAATCACATTTACCTCTCCTGAGCAGGGATTTACCCAGCAGTTATTGAGGTATTAAGGGGATATTTAAAGGTGAAGTGATAGGTAAAAGAAAGTCTCCAACTTTGAATATTGACTGAAAATATGGACTCGTTTCCATTGAAAATCATAATCCCAATGTGGTATATTTGGAAATATACTATCTTGACTCAAGTGGCAATAAGTAATCTATATTTATCATCATCTACCAGTGACAAAAAAAATTCATCTTAATTTTGGACTTAAGATTTTTGGACTGTTAAGATTTTGAATCCTTCATTTCAAATATATTAATTCATCTTAATGGAATTTGAAGACATTTTCAAACAGAACGTACTTTGCTTTCATTTGCCAGTTAGTTTGTTCTTTATATGGATGAAGCAGAAATAAAAAAGACATTTATTGTGTATTTTTACACACAACTGAGTGACAAAAATAAATAAATGCCACAAATCTGGAATATTAAGCAAACAATGGCAAACTGTTTTTTATGTTTCATTGCAGCAGTAAAAACCGCTTCAAAAATAAGGAAATGTGCAACAACAGAAAAAATAGTCAATGTTAGACATGCTGAATTATTTTCATACATTCATGAGATCAGATATAGAAAAAATGAGAACTTGATTTCAAATCAGATTAACAGCCAGGAGGTGAATGAAATCCAGAATTCTCATTCAGTCAGCAGTATTCTTCCACAATCCACAATCCTGTCAGCTCATCAATATACTGTATTTCATATACTGTCATTTTGGAAGTACAATGAAATGTTTGTGCTATAGGGCAGTAAAATCTCATGTAAGAGGATTTAGCTGTATTGGAATTGTCTGTTACAGGAACATGTACTGTAGGTCTCACACTGACTGATATGGAAAGCAGAATTATAAGAAATGGATGATTGGTAGAAACAATTCTCTTCCAAGAATGGAAAACCTGGAAAAGACTGCGAGACACAAGACATCAAGCAGGACTTTTAGCTTCAACTTTGTATTTTCATGATACTTTAACTACGTCAAAGTCGACTGAGCTGTCACGCTTCTCTGAAAAAAAAAAAAAAAAACT
>VXCM01001767.1:70783-106690 GCA_014773175.1 Lucifuga dentata
CACACACACACACACACACACACACACACACACACACACACACACACACATATAAATAAAACAGTCTACATTATGGATCATCTGATTTGGTTTCTCGTTATCTGCATCCCTGGCCTGAAACAAATCAGAAGGATGGATGCACATGCAGAAGTTACACAAACTCAAATCAAACGAGATGTAAAATAAACTTTTTTCTTTTTTATATTGCCATAGCAAGTGAATGAACAGAGTAATTCAAAGGTGACAATAAACAATAATTGCATATGATAAATATCAAATGCATGTTATGGCGGGGGAAATAGTTAAACAACAGGGTAAGATGTGATCTTACACTAATAAGAAAGAAGGAGAAGAAGAAAAAAAAGAAAAGGAAGAAGACATACTATGCAAAAACAAGAATGACATAACCATTAGAAATGGTTGACTGGATGGACGCATGCTGTTAAAGGTGTGTGTGTGTGTGTGTGTGTGTGTGTGTGTGTGTGTGTGTGTGTTAAAATAAACTTTGGTATTTTGCCCATTTTGATACTCACTGGCTTGCATGAGCTGACCCTGACGCCCGAACACCTGGGAGAAGGGACTCCGGCGGCAGGTGAGGGTCTCCTCCATGTCTGAGCTCGTTTCAGGGGAGGAAAGGTCCTCGTCTTTACCCAGAGAAAGTGTGCGTGCTGAGGGTCAGCCTCCGACAGCAGAGAAGGTCGGTGGTTTCGCTGGAGCAATTCCTTCCTTCCTCCCGCTTTCTTGCTCGCAGATGATTTGCCTTTGACGCCACCTCACGACCTCTCCTATGGTGTTCAGAGAGCTGTCGTGAGCTCTTTGCCGCTGACAGCAGATCAGTCCTCTGTCACGGCGCCTCAGATGCTGTGCCGGAGTTGCTGCCACTTCAAGCTGATGGGAGATCTGCGTTCGGCTGCTCTCATCAGCGCTCCAGTGTGGCACTGCTTCAGACAGAGAGCACACAGAGAATACAGCATGAACAAAGCGAGCGAGGNGGGGGGAGAGAGAGAGAGATGAGAAGGAGAAGTCTGCTGCAGAGAGAGAAGACACATTCTCCCGATGAAAGTCAGAATAGAAACAACTCTGTGTGTATATATGTGTGTGTGGAGTCAGTTGGCACATTGCAGCTGCTGCTGGTAGTTTTTGCTGTGGCTTCCTCTTTTCTTTTTTTCCTCTTCTTTCTTAATCTGAACTGACTCCTTTTACTGAGTTGATCAGCAGACATGGAGGACAAGCTATACGGCTGCTAAAGCTGATCGTATCTATCTAATGCCAGCTCAGATCTCCAATTAAACTTTTATTCAGCATCTTCTCAGACTTTAGATTATATTCTTAGAGCAAATACTAGTAGGTTTACTACAGTTCTCTCTTTTTTTTTTTTTTTACATCAATGATGTCTATGCCGGATGAAGGATCTTGTGTGTTCTACACACAGAAAAATCAAGTGAAGTGAAAATATACTTCTCTCGCTTATTACTTCAGCATTGTCCTCACAGAGCTGGGATGAAACTGCATCCCTCTCCAGTCTCACACACACAACACACACACACACACACACACACACACACACAGGGTTTAGGGACCCTTTTCTTTTTTTCTGCAGCAAAAACATAGCACATTTGTGAGTCGTCACTCTCAAAAACAAATCATGGATACTTAACAGAAAGCCCAACCACGGAGACGAAAATCACTTTCAAACTAAAGAGGCCAGAACGTCATTAAAAATGGATCTGCATCCTTTATTAATGTCCTCATTACCATGTCTGCTCTGCTCCCGCATGCAGAGAGGATGAGACATACAAAGTGCTTTATCTCCGTGTCCTATCGGTAATATTGCCGTACTGGGAGTGGTGCTGCTTGGAGGGGGCTATTATGAAATATGCTATTATTTCATAATAGCATAAAGGCTGTATTTTCTGATTTGAAGTATTCCATAGGGCTGTCAGAGGCAGAAAATCAGTGTTTTGAGAGGTTTGCTGTCATGCATTTTGCAAAGTTCAAATATTTTTATCAGGGGTGAAAAGTAAAAAACAATATTGCTTATAATAGTGCTTTGATGAAATTTTATTCAAGTACTTATGTAAAAATTTACCAAAATAAAAGTTAAAAAAAGGTTTTTTTTTCAAATGTACTCTGAGTAAAAAGTACTGAGTTACATTGTTACCAAAAAATGCAAAAATATATACATTTTAAACAATTTTGCTGCAATGCAAGACTTAACACTGACTTTGTTATGCTTTTAAAACATGTTATCCTGTTGAGCATCTTAATATTAATTATTACTCTACATTTGAGAGGAAAAACTAAATTGCAGTCAATTTAACTATTATAATATTTCACTAATGAGACAAACATTTAATAAAAATTCCACACTGAAACTGCCCATCCTACACATGCTAACGCTAAGGTCAGTTAACTCAGTAGCTACCCTTAAAGGACCATATCACCCATTTTGCATGTTTGAGCTTAATATACTCAATTTTTATAAATATAAGGTTATTGACAATAATTTCTCAAAGCATACTACTGGAATGGTGAGTTTTTGTATTTTTTTTTCCCTCAGATCGCCACTGGTTTCAGTTCATTCTGGTACGTTATTAAAATCAACTTGTTGATACTTGAAACATTTTTGGGGTAGATAATCCACCACCAACAAGGTGTATATTAAGGTTTTCTTCGAAGTTTCGTAATTTCAATGTTTAAGTGCAATAAAACGAGTGGAGTGAATGTATGCCTCCACTGGGGAATATAGTCCCAAAAGAAAACCTGCCTTTATCAAAAAATTTAAACGACCGTGACTTCATAAGGCTGCGTAACTATAGGCAGATGAAACATCGATTTTTAAGGTGGATGTATCGCTTGAATATTTGTTTTGAAAGATTAAGAGGTTTTGCAATATAACAAGCTGAAATACGGTTTAGTCCTTTGGGAAATGACTGTCAGTAACTATACGTGTATGAAAATTTAATATACTGTAGTGCAGTGCCCTTCAAAATGTGCTTGTTTGCACCAAGCAGACTTTGTGGTGTGCACTGCAGCCTGTCATAAGTGCCTGTGGCGCCAGAAGCGTATCCTGCTGCATGGACTACTTTTTACCTCAATTGGAGAGCCGCTCATCTAAACAACTTCACACATGGCACTGCATGTCCTTGGGTCCTGAGCTTTATACCTGCCGAATTTCAACTTCCTACAATACCAGGTTCTCATGCCACAGACAGTTACTGCAATTACAGACAATGGCTCAGACATGCAAAATGGATAGTATGGTATGGTCCTTTAATCAACATTATTAAGGTGTGCATTTTTCTGTAGCTAGCAAAACTGCAACCCAGAAACAAGTGAAAGAATATTATTTTGCACATAGATGTCAGCAAAGCTAGTGAAGTATGAATAATTAACAGGACTTACCTCTGCATATAGGTTTGATGCTGATCTGATAAGCCGCTAACTCCACGTTTTTCAGCAAGCAGAGTTTGACTGCATGCTGTAGCTGTGTGCTGTTTTCTTTATAAAACAAAATCGGTCGCTTAAATGTGGCCAGGGATTGTTTCCTTCTAATTCGTCGGTTTTCTGCTCCGCTGAGCTCGTTCTCTCCAGTTTTAGCACCATGTCTATGGCTTCATTTATTGCAGCTGCTGTAGTTCATCCGCGTTTGTTTATTTATTTATTTATTTATTTATACATACATACATACATACATACATACATACATACTCTGGAACAATGTCAGTTAAAATGTACCGAAATGCAGTACTTGTAATTAAAATTACTTAAGTGATGTAAAATTACTTTTTTTAAAGTTACACATACAAACACAAGTACAGAAAAAAACCACTTTGTTACAGTAACGAGAGTAAAGTGAGAGAGTTAAAGAGAGTTAAGACAGTTAAACACAACTAATTAAAAACCATTTTAAAGGAGGACTGATTTTCCATATCAAATTCAGTTTCTTCATCTTGGGAAGTGCAATATTCCAACACTGGTATAACTATTGTATGGTCTAATACACTTCCCTTAAGAAGTCTCTATATATCTATAGAGACTTCTTAAGGGATTATTTTTATAGGTATTTTTATATTGTATTTTTATATTTGTATTTACCTTGTTAATTCCATATGCTGCTACTTACACTTACTCATATCTGCTGTAGTTTTATATTTGTACATTATCTTGTTTTATTCTTGCTACTTAATTTTATTTTTTGTCTTATAATATTGTGTTGTCCATGAGCATGTCCATGTTGTTTGTACTTATGTGCAGGCAGCTGTAACAATACAATTTCCTCTCGGAGATAAATAAAGTTTCTGTCTATCTGTCTGTCTGTCTGTCTGTCTGTCTGTCTGTCTGTCTATCCAGCATGTGAAAACAACGGTATATAAAGGTTTCTGTGGCTGTGCAAAGTCACAATGAGGTCCTTTAATTTATGCTGAACATGACATGGTTGAATACTAACTCCACTCCACTCCTAGAAGGTAGTGTGTGTGTTGCTTTGAAACTAGCACCAGCATTTATGATCCAAAGTACCAACAGGAAGTAACTCCTGTGATGTCACCAAGGTCAGTTCCCCTGATTTTGCTCAGCACCCTCTGCAGCCACAAAAGCCTTTATATGGTTGTTTTCCCATATTGAATCATGCTCCCCAAGACGAGTAAACTGAATTTGATGGGTAAAATTGGTGGAATCCACCTTTAAAATGGGGCATAGTCTGTCAGAAACAATTAACGGGAACTCAGCATTGGCATAAAGTGTTATGCTAATGATTGTGCCTCAAAACTGGCACAGTCACTTCAGCCATGTGGCCAAACCAAACAATGCTTTTATCTTTCTACACCCTGAAAACCCTACTAACCTTTTCTGCCTGTACAAAACAGGTACAGATCAGATCTGCAGCCCTGTCGAGGAGAAAATTTGTCAGATTACATCATATTTGTGTCAGTGTTTCAGATCAGGACAAATAATAATTTCGCGAATTTCAATGAGGATGATGAAAATAACAAGGCAACGATCAAAGGCTTCGACTCGGACTGCTGGCATGATTTTTCTTTGTTTTTCATAATCTCTGTATCCTGTGTCGTCATTTCTAGTTGTAACTTTTCCTGAGGATTCAACATCCTCCTGAGCCGTGTGGAGAATAAGAATGCAGCCTCGCAGTTTGAAGTTACTGCTGAGCTTGTGAGCTCTGGGAGATAATGTACCCTGTGGCTGTGGTTTGCCACTGTGGGGACACTGGTACACCTTCAAATCTTACATGAAGCAAAATTTCTACCAGATTCACTTCAAGGATCATACCGGCAATGTGCATGTTTGAGCCCAATCATACACTGGGGTCACTGGGGACATGTCCCCACCACTTTTTGAAATGGCCAGTTTTGTCCCCATCACTTTTAAAATGCATAATTTGTTAAAAATGTTCTGAAAAACAGCTTGCGCCAAGAAATGTAACTAACAAATTACAACATTTTGAAAAAGGTTTATTTGCACAATAAGAATACATACAATGCAGTGTAAATATAGAAGAAACAAATGTGTTTTGTCCAAAAAAAGTAACTAGGATTTTAAAAAAAAGTAGCTTTGATGTGATGCATATGGATGACTGTTACTTGTGCGGTCGAAGTTGTTGTGCGTTTTATGCTGAATATTTTCATATTGTCAACTCTAGTAGCCTAGGCTATGCTCTTTTGATGTGCCATTATGCTTTTTTTTTCCTGCCGTAATTATCTACTCTGACCTCATACCAATCTCCCTATTACATTGCCTAAAATCACATATGTTGAAGACCGTTTAAAAAATGTTTTTTCATCTGAGCCCTTATGTCCCCACCACTTTTCAACACAAAGTGACACCCTTGAGCCCAATATATAATGTATATACAATCCGTATATACAATCCACATACATGTTACGTTATCGACCATCATTTCCCAAAATATACTACTTTATCGGTAAATTTTAGAGTTTTTTTTTCCTACTTTCCACACTGCCATTGGCTTCAGTTCATTCAAGTATGCTACTCGTAGAGACTTGAAACACGCTTGTAATCTATCACAGCGAACACTACTGTATATTATTATTTTTTTTTTTTATCAAAGTAACTTTATTTAAGTGATCCAACACAGAACTGTAAAGAAGACAATATGTGTCTCTGCCAGGGAATATAATCCCAGGAGAAGATGGCTTTTACTGAGAAATTAAAATGAGCATCCCTTCTACAATCCTGCATAAATGTTAGAAGGCAAAACATTGAATTTTAAGATGGGTGTATCCCTGAAAATTTTTATTTCAAAGATTAGGGGATTTAAAACAAAAATAACGGGAACACTAAAATATGGTTTTATGTTGTGGAAATTGTAAGTAGCGCACCATATATGCAGGTTGTATATATATTGAGCTCAAACATGCCGGTATGGTCCTTTAAAATTATACACTAACACTGCACAATCTGTAGCAGTTTTGCTTAAAGCCAGAGGCAGTAATTAATCATTGACATTATGTGGGTTAAATGTCTCAACACACAACTGCGCTGAATCCTAAAATGATCATTTTTATTCTGAACCACACGTTTGTTTGCCACAAAAGCACTAAAGCCTCATTGAGGAGTGAGGCTTTACCAAGGAGAGAAATAAAACCCAAACTATTGCATGCATTAAGAACACACACACTGATCCAGCTCACTTCACCTGCTGCCGCTGAGTCGTGTGCATCTGCATTTTATGACTCTGTTGGTTATGGCCGTAACACAAAGGGATGGGAGGAATTACAGCAATATGTCAACGTCACAGGCCCAATCATGGCACAGCTAGTGTTCCCAAAGCATGATGCTAAAGAAGCACAAGCAACCTTATCCTCACCCTGACCCTTTCTATAGCAATTCCCATGCAATATCCTGCATAACAGCCATCATTCCAGTTCCATTAAGGCCTGTCAACATTATCAATTTTAATTTCGAGCGAATATGAGGAACCATGCTGACAGGAGCCGTCACTCAGACCTGATTGTCCACAGACTGCATTCACTGTGTCACTGTGGATGAGAACAGCATTTCAAGTAGTTTTACAATATTAAAGCCATAGCAAAGTGAAATTTGATTGAGTTTAATTTGTCTGTCAAGGCATTTATTATCCACTGATCTCTTCAGTGCAAATATTCATACTTTTCTGTGCTGTGTTCAAGCACAGTACCTACCTATAAGTATGCTTTCAAAATGCTTTTTTGAAAGTTTTATTGTAAGTTAGCAGCTTCAAGTGTAGATAACATGTTGCACTGTGATTTCCTTGAAGACATTTCTTTTATTTTGCTCAGTTGGACAAAATAAGAAGCTGCAAAATAGACCACAAACTGGAGCCTCAATTATTATTATCATATAGTGAAATCAACACTTCTCTGACAGCATAATGAAAAATGTGCACGGAAGAAATATTTATTTAAGGACTACTGTGCTGGATTGTTTCAGGCTGCACTTTTCTGCACCAATAGGTCTGTGTATGGTCCTATGCTGCATTCCACTTGGAACTCAAAAATTTCCAACCTCCTAGTTGAAGAAAATGCACTGGAATGACACTTGAAGTTGAGGTTCCTATTTGGAAACTCAGATAAAATCCATCTATCCTGACTTCACAAGTATGAATCTCATAAACAATTTTTTTTTTTTTTTTTTTTTTTTTTTGTGCTTACTGTAACAACAAAGTGTTTGCTGAACCACAGTTTTTATGTAAAGTCTTGCTACAGAGTATAAATGTAGATGTTGCTCCTTCAGCAAAATTGGCAGTAGTTTTAAAGATGCAAAGCTTGGAAAGAAATTAAATGCATCATGCGGTATTGGCAACTCTTGTCTACAAATATCAGTATTCTTCTTTACAATATTAACCAGCATTAGACCTTATAAACATCAAAATGACAGTAGAGGCCATGAAAACCAGCAGGCTTTGGCTAAGGTTTGTTCTACATAATTTATACATTGAAAAAACTCCAGTTGTTCATTTTGTGTTGCATTTCCCTATGTAATTATCATATCAACTGATTAATTTCTCATCATATGAATTTGCATTTCTTAAACTACCTCGAAGTATGTGGACTACTGACTTAAATTGTAGGGAGCGCTGACATTTCCCAGGGAGAAACCCAGAACAGACCTTAAAAAGAAAAATGAATGATGGCTGCATTCCATTTAGGTGTTTTGGTTGTGTCATACATGCACAAATATCTAGAGTGACAAAAAAATTGCTTCAGTTTATATCTTGCTTAAGCACACTGGGTCTTTGTTGGTGGATTTTCCTCTGGTGGGTGAATTTAGAGGAGCAGTGCAGAAGTCTCCGTTCTGATTCCACTGCTTCATAAAGTCAGAGAAGTGTGCCCCCTCCTGGACAATTTATGACATTGCCAGACACACTGCATTAACTTGGTATCAAATAAATCCCGTTAAAAGCACACAGAAGTTTACCTCCACTTATGTACTTTTGATTTTTTTTTTTTTTTAACCAATAAAGAAGTAAGTTTCACACAAAAGTCACATACAACCCAAACATTCGCCATTTATTTTGAACACTCGCTTGAAAAAAAAAAAAAACATTAGTGCAAATCATACAGAGGAACCATTCAGATTGATACATGATTTTAAGTTATTAATAAATATACATGACTCAATTTTCACTCTGAAATGCTACGAGCACTTTTCACAGTTAAATATCAGTCTCCAAAACCATCCTGTACATCAAACTTTGTGGTCTATCTGAAGGAAATGTTGCAGCAAGGGTTGAAAAGGAACCAAGTACTATTACTCTCTCACAAACTGAACACCATCAAGATTTCTTCAAGTTCAAGCTTTCATTGTGAAATTAATCTAAATAAATAAATAATTGAAAGTACCCTGTATCAGTGGATCTTCAGTCCAAGATAAAATCAAACACCATCACTCATTCTTGAAGATTAGTGACAACTTGCCACAGAGATTTCCATATTTCAACACAGGGCCAAATGAAATGTTACCCCATATCAATTCTACATCATCGATTTTGTGATTTATACATGTTATAGTTAATTAAACTTTACACAATAAACTGCTGACAACCGGTGACAATTATCTAAAATAACCGTACTTCACGTGGAAATTTCCAGTCTGAGTGCGAAAAAAAACAAAATCCTGTTTTTACAAGTGCAGACTAAACTAAAGCACAAGAACTGTGACAACGCTGTATTGACTTTTGTCTTATATTATTAAACTGACAGCTATACAGAATATGTGGTGTTTTAGATTGCAGTTCAAATATAAATTCTGTTTATTTTTCATCACCTTTTCACCACATTCAGCCATGTCTGAAACATACATGATGGCACATTAAGAGCATTATTATTATTATTACTTTTATAGCAAATTCACAGCAACTGAGCCAACTTGATTATTTACAAAATTCAATTGCAAAGGCTGAGTTCATTTTACTGAATTTTACATTCGTATCAATGATGAAAACACTGATTTCACTATTAATAATACAGCGTGCTGATATCTCCAGCACTAAATTTGACAGGTAGCTTTGTTACTTTCTTACACTTGATATGTGTCAACGTGAGTCAATTAGTTACAACTGGATCAACAGGTCACTGTCAGATTTTATATTTAAGGCCAAGCTGCATCAAGGTAAACCTAAATTTCAGAGAAGGTGAAATATAGCTGCGGTACAAATTCCCAGCATGCAGGCAGAGTTCAAATCCAAAGGCCACAGACAACAGATGAGGAAAAGGTGCGACTCCATGCTGCAAATGATTGCTGCCCGCCGTCCTCTCTGAATGACCCGCTGAGAAAGAGATGAGTGGCCGTCCAGCTCAGCTCCTCGCTTACTTTCCATTCTGTGAGGCGTAGCAGCCGCAGATTCACATCAAAGTGCAAAGCCAAACCTCTGACACGAAAGTTTGTGACACAAGGAATCTAGGAAACCTGGCGCTACTACAAAAGCGGTGAAACATTGGTTGATCTGTTGTCACACCTACTCATGACAGGATCGCAGTTTATCCACACTCACTTCAGTCATATCGTACAGCATAGTGCACTCAGAGTCACAGGGTGACTGCATGATTAACAGCTATCTCCACTTCCAGCTTCATACAGCCTGAAAATGAGGCAAAAAAAAAAAAAATCATAGTGAGAAAGACGTGGGTACATACCTATTTATACATATGTATTTCCACAACCAATTTGCAAATACAAGTTAAAAATTGCATTTTTTTAATTGCTGGGTGACAGATTTTCCATTTCTTTCAACTTCCCATGATCAAAAACTTTTGAACCGATGATGGCGCTAGTGGCAACCTTTTAAAATTTGAAAATTTCAAAAAATTATTTAAACATCAGCCACCATATGTGCATCAGCCAAAATACAGGAACTAAACAGAAGTGGAGATTATAAAGTGCATCACTTTGATTATAACACCAATAAAATATTTGCTCAAATTGCACCAAAACTGCCTTCCATCATCTTTAGACCTGGAGAAGTGGGTTGAAAATGAATAAAAAATATAAACCTGTAAGACACAAAAATCTCTGACTATAAGTGCTAATGTAAACATTTTCTATCTTATCTAAGGCAATATTTATCTGACCCATGAGGAATTAATTTCTGGGCGACAGAACAGATGGTAGATAATTTCATTCATTCATCTTGAAATTTTGGCAGATATTTTTGGGGGATTTTTATATTGAACAGAAATATCACTGGGAATTGAGTATTCATGCAATATTTTATACACTGTGAGAAATTTTACTACAAATAGAAATATTTTCAACTCTATTAAGTGTTCCGATACCCATTCTGTGATCAATTATTTTGTCAATTTTGTCTTTATCTGGAAATCTTGAGACATGCCCTCCCATGAACATAATGGTCCCTTTTCATCCAAATTTTTAAAACTTCATGCAGATATGCAGTGGGGTCCAAAAGTCTGAGACCACATAGAAAAACCATGATGTCTTCATGTAAATCTGAGGATAATCAGAAAGTCTGACATCACAAGAAGCTCTTTGGAACATTGTCACATCATGCTGGATAACTTGGCTCATCAGGTTTTACACAAACTTGTGGAGTCCATGCCAGCTGGTGTGATGCTGTCATTAAAGCAAAAGGGAGGCATACCAAATACTGAGATATTCTGACATTCGTGTACATTTTTCAGATTCAAGTTTTCACTCTAATTGTTAAGATGATATGATCATTTGTAATGAAAACGCTCGTATTAAATTAAAAAAGAATGCAAAATAGAAGCATTTTCACAGTGGTCTCAGACTTTTGGACCCCACNAAATTAAAAAAGAATGCAAAATAGAAGCATTTTCACAGTGGTCTCAGACTTTTGGACCCCACTGTAACTTTATTTTGCTTTTTTGACTCGCGTGTTTCATCGCTCAGATAAACGAAACATGTGCTGGATACCTGCTGATCCCTCGTGGGCCGCTGACTTGTTGTCACGGCCGTGGCGTTCTGCTGTGAGCTGCCGGTAACGGCTTCTTGGCTCTCGGCGGGAGGCGNTTGTCACGGCCGTGGCGTTCTGCTGTGAGCTGCCGGTAACGGCTTCTTGGCTCTCGGCGGGAGGCGGCTCATCCTTCTGCGCTTCAGTCTGCTGCGGTTTCACTATAGTGATTTTGATGGGGATTTCTTTGATGGTGTGCTGCGCTCTGCTGTACTGCCGCATGGAGGGGTTAAATGTGCGAACAATGGGAAGGTCATTCAGTGTGGGCATCTCTTGCTTTGGCTGCATGGCATCTTTTATGATGATTTTGCTTCTTTTGTTGGAGAGCACAGTTTGCACAGGTAGAATGGCGGGCCTCTTGGTGGTGCCGGAAGTCTGGAGTCTGGTTTTGTGATGAGCTGGGGCTTGGTGTTTGTCTTCCACGTGAGAAACTCCTCTGCGCAGGTCACCATTATTTTCCTTGGTGACATAAATTCCTCCTTCTTTCCTTTTCTTCACTTCTTTCGGTTTCTTGGGGCAGACCGCCATATGTTTGGTTCTGCAACGGCGTAGAGTGAACTCCCTGCTGCAGTGTGGACAGACAAATGTCTCCTGATCCTGATCCACGTGTGCAGGGGACACTTTATTTGAAGGAGGGTTTGGCTTGTTCCTCTGTGGCATGGCCCTTTGCACCAGCTTCTTTTTCTTTTTGTTCAGGAGTTTGAGTTTCATCTTCACGGGTGAGTTGTGGTGAGGTTTGGACCTGTTTGCCTGGCTGCCTCTGTGTGAAGCATTTAGTCCATTAGCAGAATTAGTCGTAGACAGCACGCCATTTTGAGCTTTCGCAAAGTGGCGAAGTGGAATGGGATTCTTTTTGGGAGTGTAGCGCTTTTTATCGCTGGCGTTCGCGCAGGCCAGGATGTGCTTGTGCAGCTCTGGCATGTTATCAAAGCTGTTGCCGCACTTGGTACACCGGATAGCTGTGCTGAAGGTTTGCGGGATGTTGTGGGTGGTGAAGTGTGTGGCTGAAGCCACTGAGCCAGCAGGTGATCGGTTGTGGTATGGAAACGGTGGGGGCTTAAAGCTGGGATAGTGCTGGTTGATGCCAAGACGAACATCAGGCCCTTTAAGTTTGCCTGCATCCGAGGCCATGATTTTTATGGTTGTAAACAGTTCTTCAGGAGCAGCAGCATCTATTTCACCTTCTTCCTTTTTAATTGACTTTTTAGGTTCCTCTGGGGCATCGGGCACTAAAGCCTCCACGCTGACTTTTGTGGAGTTGTTGTAGTTCTGAGGTCTCAGTTTTCCCTTTTCCTCTTCTGTGTGTGTGCACTGCTGGCCAGGATGCAATTCTTCCTGATGCTTTTTTAAATTACAAAGGTAGACAAATTCCTTCGTGCACACACTGCAAACATAAGTCTTGCCGACACCGTGAAGGCTTGAGCGATGGTCGAGCAAAGCAGAGGGCTTGCCGAAGAGCAGCACGCAGAACTCGCATTTGTAGGGCCATTCATCTGCGTGGTCGCTTATATGATGGCCCAGTTCCTTCATGGAGTGGAAAAGCTTCTCACACACATTGCAGACAAAGTTCTTGGTGAAAGTCTGCTGCTGCGAATCATTGCCTGTGTCATTTGAGGATTCTTCTGTTGCTGCTTCTTTTTCGCATTGGGGAAGAGTTTTAGCTGAGATTTCAGGGGTGGAGACTTTGCTGTTGTCCGCCATTTCTTCGTCTTTTATGATTGGCAGCTCTGCACTAACAGGTTCAGGGTCAGGACTTGATTCGCCCACCACAGGACACTCGGGTGTCACTGAGGAGGTGGTGGACAGAGATACAGATTCTGCAATGGAGGGCACAAGAACAGTGGGGTCGACAGTTTGAGGATTGGGTACTGATATGATCTGTTGCTGTTCTATGTGATTAACAACCACCTGTGCAGGTGCTGGAGGCTCCGCGGTGTTTTCTCGTAAGCTAACTGCAGCAGGGACGACGCTCCCTGGAGCTTCAAGAGCTATCGTGCACTCGATCAAAACTGTGTTGCTAGTTATGTTGAATGAGTTTATGAGGGAATCGTTTAAAGTCACGGTGGGTGTAAATGGCATTTCTGACCCAGGAGTGGATTTGACTATAGGGGCGCTGAGAGCAATTTGATCGGCGAGAAACACGTGACCGGGTAAACTCAGAGCCGGGTCGATCTGCTGGGAGAGAGCGACGAGGTTGGCAGCATTTGCCGTGGAAAACGCAGTGGATAAGTCACACTCTGTTGAATTTATCGCATTTTCTGTGCAGAGAACCAAAGGTTCGGGAGATATATTTGGGGCTAACACCTGGATCGGTTGGCTTGGGGAGTTAGAAAGAGGAGGCGGGGGTGCCAAAACTGTGATTAATGGANCCTGGATCGGTTGGCTTGGGGAGTTAGAAAGAGGAGGCGGGGGTGCCAAAACTGTGATTAATGGAGGAGCAGCAGGGAGGACAGTGTGTGAGGCTGGGGAAGCAAATGCTATAGTGCATGGAGAGGCTGGCTGCAAGGCAACAGGGCTGAGGGAAGCAGGTGATGGAGTCAGAGAATTGGGGGATAGAGCAAGTCCATAAACAAGTCCTTCTGCAAGATGATCTACTGGGGCCACCATATCTGCAGCTGAAACTATGGCAAAGTCTGAAGCTATAGGAGGATGAGGATTGCCTAGGCTTATGTTTTGCTGTCTGATGTGAACATTTTCACAGGCGTTCATTAAGGCCTCCTCCAACATGCAGGGCTTTGATTTTAAGTGTTCTTGTGAATCTGAATTTAACGCCAACTGAAAGTGATCTGGACTCTTTTTTTGCAAACTCAAATCCAACACAGTGTCAGCTAAAGCTCCATCTTCACTTCTTTTGACAGTGCTGGAGAGATCCAGTGGCTGCTGGTTACAGGAGTTACCACCAATTGGTGGCCACATCTCTGCCAAGGCATGACTCAATACTGACTCTTCTGCTGATGGAGTCATGTCGTGTATCTCGTTTGATGTATTCTGCACAGGTGAGCTACATTGGGTCTCCATCAATGCTGTACTAACAGCAACACAGTCTCCTATGTCTGCTTCTGGTGTCTCCTCATTACACGTTTGGTTTTGCTGTGGAGAGTTGGATGGAGATCCAGTCCTCCTTTTAAACCTTCCTGTTCCTGCAGGCAGGACAGAAAGAGAGACAGGTGAACATGGCTTCTGGCCGTCTGTGATGAGGGCGAGTGTAGGTTTAAGGCCATCCTGCTTCTCCAGGAGCTGCTTCAGCTTAGGAGACAGAAAAACAGTTCTTTCTTTCTGCACAACTGTAGATTCTGTATTCTGGGGAAGAAGATTTTCTATCAGAGAAGATACCAGTGATGACGAGGATGAAGACACGATCACCTCAGACTCCAGTTCGCTTTTAATTTGTGGCAAGAGAGGTGGTGTTGCAGTCCTTCTCTTGGCCAGTGGCTGACCGGGGATCTCTTTACCTGCAGCTGAATCCGTATTTAAAACCTGGCTGATCTGGGCAGGATCAACAATCAGCGCATCCAGTCCAACTAAAGTAGAAGATCCAGAATGAACCTCAGCTGCTTCACAGCTACTGACTGTACTTGTTGACACTATCTTCCCGTCAATGTAAAAGCTGAGATTCTCTGAAATGTTGCTCGAGACATCAAGCATGTATTGTTTTGGTTGTTCCCCTTCATTCATGGGAGCAGCTGCAGGTGCTGTGTTATCACTAAGATGCATTTCCTGTTGAAATGTTGTGCATACAATCCTGGGAACATTTTCCTCCAGGGGCTGTTGGGGTTTTTCAACACGGCTGTCTCTGTTAGTATTCTGCTCAGAATCATGGAGGGGATCTGAGGACAGTGACTTATTCATATCTGGTTCCATGCTAGTTTCCTCTTGATAAGTGTCCTCCATCTCTTCCTCCTCGTCCCCTTCCTCCCCTATGTCCTCATTGTCTCCATATTCTGAGATATACAAGAGAGGAGAATTCTCCATCTGTTCTGAGGGCTCTATAGAGGTCTTTGAGAAGGTGTGTTGCACAGGAGCTGCCAGTTGTCACACCTATCAAACAGATAAACCAACACACATTTAACAACCTGATGCATGCATTTAACAAAGACTGTACCATCCGAACCAACACTTCCATTATGAAAAATTATGAAAATATAAACCAAAACAGACCATAATTACCACCTATTACCTATTAATCTAAAGTCACACTGACACATTGTTTAATGATTTTTGGAGACTTTTCTTCATCTTCTAGAATATTCTACAATCAAGTAGAAAATTGACAACTTTTTATAATTTATTTTAGACTTTTTTGAGATTGGATTTTTTTTTTTTTTTTTTTTTTTTCAAGAATGAAAAATTTTCTAGAAAAATATTTGAGGCTCCACAGGGTTAAACTACACAAATGTAGTATATAATAATAATTATAATAATAATAATAATAATAATAATAACCTTTATTTATATAGCACCTTTAAAGATATAGTTTATAAAGTGCTTTGACAACTAATAAAAGTATCAATAAAACAGACAGATCAGACACAAAATAAAAGGTAAGGCATTAAAAACAATACAGCAAACATTTAAAAAATGACATCACATAAAAGTAAGTCTATAAAAATAGGTTTTAAGCTGTAATTTAAAAGCAGACACTGATTTGGCAAGACTCAGATCCTCTGGCAGATCATTCCAAAGCTTTGGAGCTCTTACAGCAAAGGCCCAGTCACCTTTGGTTTTCAGGTTAGATTTGGTAATTGTAAAGTTAGAGCCTGAGGATCTGAGGCTGCATGCTGGCTCATAAGATGTTAACATGCCATAAAATAACTAGGAACCAGATTAGCCATTTTAAATAAGCATCAAATAAAAACAAAATAATAATGAGTATTATAATCACACTTTCTTACCATTTTAATGGTTAGAACAGAGTAGAAAGCTGATGAACAAACAGGCTTCTGGCTGCTGGAAGAAAGAAACACATAGCATTTTTTTTAATCATAAAAACATTTTAGTGATTTTGTGCGTGTGTGTGTGTGTGTATGTGTATATAACACATAAGCCTGAAATACTGAATGGTTAAGAGCACAAGCTGATGAGAGAGACCAGCTGTGTTGGGAAGTAACTTCATTTAGTTAACAGGCCGTGGCTTCTGCCTGTGTTCATGCCTCTCAAGCTTATCAAAGTTATTTTATGAACTAATCAAAATTCAAAATAATGATAAAAAGGTTCACAGTTTGTTATATTATATTATATTAGATAGATAAAATGTGTATTTTCATTTTTGATTACTACATGACAGAAGCCAACCCAGTCCCACAATGCAGCCTAACCAACTGACTCATACCTCTTCTTTTATCAATATGGTGATAATTACTTTAAGTTTAACTTGTAAGATGAGACATTTGGTGCATTTTGCTTCTGTGCCACTACTTGATTGTAGACAAAATGGCAGGCCCATCACGAGACTTCATTTGACTTTCATGCAGCATTTGCAATCTTTCACTGCATGAGCGTCAGAATCTATTTTACTCAATTCTTATTTAGCGTGCTCGTTTGGTGATTTTTTTTTCACTAATTTTGCTTAAAATGTCATCTATCGATTTTGCATAATTAGTCCAATACAGTCGCAGATTCAGCCACAGGAAAAAGTAAAAAAAGACCTCAAATCTTGTTCTGAGACTAGTTCCAAAGTCTTTGACTTTAATTTTAAAAGATACAAACGGCAGTTGTGGTTATAGAGATTAAACTTAATCAGTCTCAGTATCGACTATTATAGACATCCTCGAAAATTTTTCCAGAATTAAGAGCAAAATTCAGAGGCCTACATGCTAAATTATGTCAGTACTTCAATATTTCACTTATATTTTCACATTTCTACGCTGCAACAGGCTACTTTGTAAAATGCAAATTAAATGCATATTTTTAAACCAAATACTGTATTATTACTAATACTATTTTTATTATTTCAACTCCGATTCAACATTGTGATGCGTTCACGGACATCTGCTTCACCTGAGTTTGATGACGCCCCCCGTCCTTGCACCATTGCTAACTGGTCACACAACACGTCGTCACATTCGCGTTTTCGCCGGAGAAGCTGCTGAAAGGTCACCAAGCTTCTCTAAAACAGCCTAAAATATTCCTCCAGACACAAGAAACTGCCGTGCAACCGAAACGGTTTCAGTCATCAAGACTCCGTGACGAGGTTTCACTTACCGAGTGAAAGAAATCGGGTATTATCGGCCATCAACGCATTAACAACATACTGTTAGCTACAATGCTAGCTAGCAAACCCTGGCTACATGTCCAGTTGGAAAAGAATATTCCCCACCTGCGTTACAACTTCTATTTGTTAAACCAACTTATGCTTTCAGTTTCCGTACGTACTTCTGAATGCAGACAAGTGCCGTTCAACGATTCATTTAATTCCTCGTGTGCAGATTGCAGACAGCTGTTTCCTCTTATTTTTCCCTATTCTACCAACAAGGTTCCGGGGTTTTGATTGGCTGTGGGATATGAGGATGTCAATTTCGGACCAATCATCAACAGGTTTGTTGAGACGCAGGAGGAGAAAAGCACCAAAGCAAAAGCAGCTGTCACCTTCATTAAAGAAACTGCAAAATGAAAACATTCCCCTGGAAATAGATAATATACATATAACAATGTATAGATGTAAAGAAGAAACGAACACATGAAGAAAGAAAGAAAGAAAGAAAGAATAGTAAGCAAAGATAGATATTTTATATGTATCTATATAGATATATATATATATAGATATATATATATATTTTTTTTTTTTTTTCNTTTTTTTTTTTTTTTCTCTGAAAGGTAGCGGAGAAAAAGTAGAAAGTATAAAATAGGGAATTGTCCAGGTAATGTGCAACTAGCCGCAAAATGTACAGTACATAAATAAATACAGTACTTGATGTAGTACTCTGCATTTTCGTCTCATTGCAATGTATTCAGTTGACCTCTGGAGGGCGCTGTGTCACAATATAAAGAACATGTTAATTTGATTCAGTGGATTGTAACTGGTCATTTATTACACGTACATGATGTATTCCTTTATTGCTTCTATAAGGTAAAAAGTTTTAAATATCCAATATTCCTAAGCCTCTCAATAGCAATATGATTAATAGAAACATAAATTGTAGAATTGAAATTATTGGCATTTCAAAATAGACAATTTGCAAAAATATATTTAAAAGATAATGCTGATATATTTATTGTAGACATATCTGACGAAACTTTATCTGTTTTAATCTTGCAAAAACACTTTAATATTGATGTTATAGATATATATAATATCGTGAATTCCCATCACAGTTTCTTAAAAAAAAAAAAAAAAAAAATCCAACAAAAGCCAAACAAAGTTGTCAGCTTTGAGATTTATAATCTTATAATATCTTATATAATTTTATAATATCTCTCATCCACTGGCTGGTTCTCTGTTTTACCCAACAACTGCCAATTGAATTGTAAGGCACTGGGTCATATATAGGATGCAACCCCCTGATTTCTCATGGCATTATTTCCACCTCCAGAATCATGGCAATATAAAAGACAGTCTTTGAGAGGAGCCTGTAGGAGTTGATCAGGCACTACATGTGCACTCCTGGCATCGTGCAGCATATGGGTGGTGTTCTCATGTCTCATGTCACATGCATGGTTTGTCTGTTGTTGAAATGCTGTATGTGGGCCGAGTGGTGTTTTGCTATCAAACGACATGCCAGACCTCTGTGAGCTATAATGAAGGATCACAAACAACAGGGTTTTGCTCAGGTTTTCCACCCTCTCTGTGTTTTAGACTCAACCTCTCAACCTTTGCAATAAAAGCAAACCAACAATACAGAGACTGTGGTGAATGTCGTTTACGTAACGCTTGCAGAGCAAACTGTATTTGGAATATTAGATTCTCATGCAGAATTTTGTAGCAAGATGATTGTCTTTATCAGTATTTGTGGCTTATTGCAGCATTTTAAACCAGAGTCACTTTGAGTGGAAATGCCCAACACTCCACTGTGATGAGCTGTTCATGTTTGGACACATTTGTCAAATCATCGTACAAGCAGGTGCTAACCGCCTGAAAGCCGTGACACAAACATGGCTAAGCAGGCGAAGTCTGACACAAAATGAGCTTTGCTAAAATTGTATCTGAAACTGAAATACAACATGGGTGAGCATAACACCTTTACTTCCTGACTCAGCATGAGTCAAGTTACAGAGATCATGTGTTTTAAATGTTGCTTCCACATGTCAACTATACAGCTCTTCAGCTATTTGACTTTTGAAAAATTAGCCAGGTGAGAAACATCATCGGCCGTGTGGATGAACTGATAACTTGTTTCACTGCCAAATTTAAGGTCACTGCGCGATTGCTTAGCTGGATTTGCCGCAAATGACCCGAGTGTGCACATATGAAATTGAAATCAATCTTCTCAGTTTTTAACACATGTACAGAAAGGCCCAAAAGCTCAACCTGGCACTTGAGGAACATCACATAACTTATAGGGCTGAGCTATTGTTCTCATGATGATAATAGGCCTCAAATTTAAACTTCTGAGAATGCTAAATTCCTAAGCTTTGTTCATCAGTCACTGGTTTATTTTATCTCAGTAATTTCACACTGGACAGATAGTGTCCAATCGGCTTATCAGATGTTGTTTGCAGACACGGATGCCTTTGTTTTCATATTGACGTTCAGTAACTGATGAGCAGCAACTTTACAGCATAGTTGTGGCCACAAAACCGAAACAGTGACATAAAAGAGATAAAAAGCTCAGTAGCAATGTAGACTTGTGATAATATCAAAAATAGCAGTTATTGAAGGTTTAAAGGATTATACCATCCATTTTGCATGTTTGAGCCTAATATATTTAATTTTCATTCATGTAAGGTTACTGACAATCATTTCCCAAAGGATAAAACTGCATTTCAGCTTTCCTGATATTTTGCAAAACCTCTTAATCTTTCAAAATCAAATATTCAAGCTTCATAATTGATGTTTTGCCTGCTAATAATTACGCAGCCTTATAAAGTCACGGTCATTTAAATTTTTCAATAAACGCAGGTCTTCTTTTGGGACTATATTCCCTGGTGGAGGCATGTATTCACTCCATGTTTTTTATTGCACTTAAACGCTAAAATTATGAAACTTCGAGAAAAACCAGAATACATGTGTTGTTCGCAATGATGGATTACCTATCCCAAGACCGTTTCAAGTATTAACAAGTTGACTGTAATAGCATACCAGAATAAACTGAAACCAGAGGTGGTCTGGAAGGTAGGAAAAACAATTTTTAAGTCACTCTTCCAGTAGTATACTTTGGGAAATGATTGTCAGTAACCTTATGTGTATGAAAATTGAACATATTAGGCTCAAATGTGCAAAATGGTTGGTATGGTCCTTTAATATTCGTCAGAAGGAGATTTCATGAGAAAAACAGGAAACCAAGAGAAAAGTGAAGCCTCAGATCATATGCAGGGCAGCATATGCTGTGGCAGTGGGCACTGGTTTGTGCCAGTGACTCTAATCACAAAGAAACATTCAGTGTGGACATGAAGATATAGGACAAGAGAGACAAAAAGGGAGAGAGGGAGAGGTGGTCCACAACGTGTCTGTGTATCAGGGCTTTGCTATGGAACAATAGGGGTCTCTTATAGAAGATGTGTGCCACCCAAGGCATCACATGTTCCCAGACAAAGCCGTGTCTCTTATCAGCCAACATGTCATGTCACTTGGAAGAAAAACTGCACGTTGTGAGTCGCCAGATGTGCCGAGAAGTACATGCAAATGTAAACATGACCAACCACACACACACACACATGAAAACTGTACAGAAAAATGCATCCTACACACAGTTCACACACACACTGCAGCCCACTGTATATTCATGTACAGGCAAATGCACACACACACACACATGCCACACCCATGCCCATAATCCCCCAAAGCCCAGTATACACATGTGCCCTCTATGATGATCACTACCATCTCTCACACATGGAGATGAATGAACACACGCACACGCACACACACACACACACACACACACACACATTTAGAGAGGCACCCTGACCCCCATAAAGCAAGATACTGTACACTAATTCTCACATACCACACACACACACACACACACACACACACACACACACTCAACCCATCAGTCCTTCTCCTCTTACACTGAGACACTCCTCCTGCAGTGTCTCTCCCACTCTGTTGCCAGACACCACAATCAGACATACACACACACACACACACACACACACACATGCATGCACACACACACGTACATATACACATTCACATACTGTCCATGCTTAACAGGTTCCCTGTCATCCAACCTTGTGCCCCTTTGCCCCTCCACCCTCCACCCCACCTTTTCCACCCAGCTGTCCACAGCATTCAAAGACTGGGAGCGTATGGCCTGACATTTTCCTTATGACATCACAAACTCGTACACTTTACAGACCAGATATATGGCACTCCTTACATGAACGCAGATCCCATCACCATTGACCGGCATTAATGCCAACTCCATGAAGATCTGCAGATGCTCATTAGAGCCACACATGGAGGAAAGACTGCTGGCTGACAGATAGAACATACACACATCTGTGTTTCACTTATGAGTCAGTTGGTCTCTGATTCCACTCTGTGTTTGCACCTATCATATCTTTTTGATAATTTTAGACAAGGTGTCATGATGAACTGACAGCAGTCCAAATGTTTAGTAGCTAAGGTTATGCAGATTGAATATATGAATTATGAATTTTGGATTCTGCAGCCGTCTTGCTACACACTCTGTATGTTTTAGTCTGACAAAAACTCTCCCACCACCCAGGTACACTAAACTATGGGCACAAGTGTATTATATTGCTTAATCATTAATGCCGTCACCAAAACTGTGCTTTTGCTCCTAGCTTGGAGTGTAAATATCCAAAAATAATTTAATCAGAAATAAAAACAAACATACTGGCTCAAAGGCAAAGTTTAAGATTAAAACCAAAGTGCACTGTGGCAACTACTTCACATAAATCCCAAAAAACATCTATATATATCTATATCTATATAGATATATATAGATACAGATATATTTAAATAGATGACAGAAATACATGTCAACCATATCCGGGGTGTGTTCACATCCTGGTGTTCACGGTTTACTCTATGCCCCTGATTACTGCATTGATGAGAGCATGTGATTCTAATGATTTTAATGTAATATATTTCCTTTTATGTTGTATTATGTTTATGTATCTTTTTGGACTAAGATCCCAAAATAAGGTAAATTGATTCATTTATACCAGTTTTGTTAATGTGTAAATCTCAAATGACTTTTAAACAGACCCCATATAGGTCCTCAGTTGGTTACTTCCTCAAAAACAGTAAAGTGTCATCTGCAATAGTGAAAAGATGACTCTGGGTTATTAATGTCTTGGCTTTATATCTACATCAATTTATTTAATAAAATGAAAGTTTCTGTCAAAAATAAAAATTTCTGTGTGATTCCAGATTTTTGAACTCTAGTGTATGGTCAAATACAGGACTGATATCTTTAATGCTTTATAACCATTGAAATGTTGTCTTTTTTTTTTTTTTTTTTTTNTTTTTTTTTTTTTTTTTTTACAAATTTTAACATTATCTGTAACTCTTTCAAATGACATTTTAAAGCATTAAATGACATTTAATGAAAACAGCCTCAGCTAACTAAACTAAAATGTATGAGAATTAGACTGGTAGCTGTTTTTTATTTTAATATGTTCATTCAGATCACCTCATTCATCTATTGTTACGCAATCTGTGCTTTCTTTCCATCGGTGGGATTATCATCTGCTGAGTAAGCAGCAACAGTTTAACTCCAGCTAAAAATGATGACCAGTTCAGACAAGTGGGTTCTTCAGTGTGGAATATATCACAGACAGTTCACAGTCAGCTATGTGAGCCAGTATTTCTGTTTGCCACTGAATAGACAAAAATATACACATTCTTCTGTTTAATCTAAGTAGTCTGGTCTGGTTTTATTTATGGGGAAAGATATTGCCTCATCCAACTGTTTGGTAAAGCTGAGCAGTTTCTTCCTTCCTCCCAGACAGTTTTTAGTCACACACAGGAAAGGGGGGGATGACTCTATAAGAGCAAATGCCAAACTGAATTCTGCTGATACATTTACATGGATTTATTTCACGTGTACATACATAATGTAATGTGTACACTAAGATTTGTGCACGTGACATGGATGCATATGTACAATGTGTACACACGCTGAATTACATGAACAAATGAAAGACATTCAGTACAATATACCACGCAATCACATGCAAACATGTGGGGCTTCACACATTCAGCTCATTTTTATGCCTATTCTCCTCTCCAGTAGGCAATTTCAAGCATGTGAGCATATGTGACATACAGTGTGGAAATTGCACAGTACATACTGTGTGTATCTGCAGTATGTGCATCTGCATGTTTTGTTTTTTTTTTGTTTTGTTTTGTGTTTTACATGTGGGCTCCTGAGCCTGTGAACTGCTGAACGCTTTGTCATGAAACTCACTGAGGCTCTGGCAGACTTTTATGGTGTGTCTAAACTGTTTCTTCTTCAAGGACATTTTGCTGAAAAATAACTGCTATGACAGATTTAAAGGACCATACTCGTGATTGTGCACTTCTATGTTACTGACAGTTATTTTCAAAAGCATAAACCATAGCTTAGTTTTCCTGTTATTTTGCCAGATCCCCTAACCTTCCAAAAGCAATTGTTCAGGTGATGCACCCAACTTAAAGGACCGCACCACCCATTTTGCATGTTTGAGCTTAATATATTAAATTTTCATACACATAAGGTTACTGACAATCATTTCCCAAAGCATACTACTGGAATGGTGAGTTAAAAAAAAAAATTTTTTTCCTACCTTCCAGACCAACATTGGTTTCAGTTCATTCTGGTATGCTATTAAAATCAACTTGATACTTGAAACGTTCTTGGGATAGGTAATCCATTATTGTGGACAACACGTATATTCAGGTTTTATCGAAATTTCGTAATTTTAGCATTTACGAGCAATAAAAACCACAGAGTGAATGTATGTCTCCACCAGGGAATATAGTCCCAAAAGAAGATCTGCGTTTATCAAAAAAATTTAATGACCGTGACTTCATAAGGCTGTGTAACTATCAGCAGGTGAAACATGGATTTTTAAGGTGGGTGTATCACTTGAATATTTGATTTTGAAAGATTAAGAGGTTTTGCAAAATATCAGGAAAGCTGAAATATTTGGGAAATGATTGTCAGTAACCTTACGTGTATGAAAATTGAATATATTAGGCTCAAACATGCAAAATGGATGGTATGGTCCTTTAAAATTCATTGTTCCACCTGCTAACATCTATGTCTGACTGTAGAAGGGATGGTTGTTTTTAATTTCTTGGTAAAAGCAGTCTTCTCCTGGGACTATATTCCCTGGTGGAGAAATATGTTTTTTTCCATGTAGCTCCATGTTGGATCGGTTAAATTAAGTTATTTTGACAAAAAAATATTAACTGTATATGGTTCGCTCTGACAGATTACTTATCTCAAGCATGTTTCAAGTTCCTACAAGTTGATTTTAATAGTGTACTGGAATGAACTGAAACCAATGGGAATCTGGAAGGTAGGAAAAACAGTTCTAATATTTACCTCTCCATTAGCATGTTTTGGGAAATGGTTCTCAGAAATCTAGCATGTATAAGGGCTGTATATTTTGGGCTCAAACATGCAAAACAAATGATATGTTCCTTTAACATGCACGGACATAATGATTTGAGTGTCCTTTTGTATACATATTTGTGTGTAAAAGTGATCAATGAGGTCCACAGTGGGCCCACCCAGGAAGTGACTCCACCCTGTAGCGATGTACAGAATTTCCCCCATGCTGAAGCGGAGAAAGGAAGAGAGAGAGAGAGCTGCTGGCTAGCAGCTTCACAGCCTCGGCTAATAGACGCTCCATCTGCCGCTCTCAAAAGACTCCATTGTTCCCGGCAGCCTGAAGTGAGAGAGTGAGCTAAAGAGAGTCATGAAGCTTGCCGGTGGAGCAGAGGCCGGGGTGGTGGGCGTTGGGTTGCTGCCTAAAACCACATGGAGGAGAGGGAGCCAGACACAGAGCATCTCTGTGCAGCTCACAGTCTACTGTTGGAGCCTTGCCTCAGCTTAACAGCACTGTATGAAAAACTCCACTACATGACATAAAAAACACACCTAACCGTCAGAGGGCTCAACCGACTCAACGGTTCGAGGCCATATGCCCCTCCATATTTGGTGGTGTTTGTCTCCACTCTGAACAGGGGTGGGGTTTTTTTTTACATTTGTAAGCATTACTTGAATGGGCCAATCAGAGAGGGTAGCTGGATGCTGCCCCTGTGGAAGTTTGGTAATGATGCATGTGAGCTGTATTTGGAAACAGAAAATAGGTGTCATGAGATTTTTAACTGGCTGTCACAAGTATTTTGGCCTGAGTCAAGACTGAATATGGTGCTTCTGAAGAATGCATTGAATTTTAGGCAGCTGTGGCGCCATGGCAACTAATCTAATTGATGAAATGGTGTGAACACAAAAAAATCTATTCAGACACATTTTCAAGTACAAACTGGAGAAATCTTTTCTGGAGTGTTTTCTGGAGTTTTTTATTGAAACAGTATGAACAAAAACACTGCAATTAAATAAAAGATTCAAACAAATCAAATGGCAAAATTAAAGATCTAAAACTGATAATATGTGGCAAAGCAGAAGGGGGAAACAAATGTCGTTGCAAACGATTGCAGTGTCTAAAGCCTATTCATTAAACATTACATCACTCATTCAGTGCACATATTAAATTGTGAAGCAAGCAGAGCTAAGCTGAGACGTAATTATTTGTACACCCATTTATGAACACTTACAATTGCAAAAATTTTAAAAAAGGGGCATTACTGCCTAACACTGCACTAAAACTAAGTGCAACTATGAGACGTCATCCTGTGCATGCATTCTGGGTCAGCTCAATTTAAAGAACCATACCAGTGATAATTCATATTTGAGCCCAATAACTGCTACCTGCATACGTGCTACCTTACTGCCAACCATTTTCCAAAATGTAAACTGTATTTTAGTTTTTGTTATTTTGCCAAATCCTCCAATCATTCAAACTCAAATGTTCAGGTGATACACCCAGCTTAAAATTCAATGTTTCGCCTGCTAACACTTGGGTCAGTTAAATTATGTAACTTTGACTGTGATGGTTACTTATCTCAAGCACGTTTCAAGTCTCTGCAAATAGATTTTTATAGCATGTTAGAATAAAATTAAACCAACGGCAGTCTGAAAGTTACGAAAAACATATCTAAAATTTACCACTCCAGTAGTATGTTCGGTTGACAGTAATTTAATGTGTTTACAGGTTGTATATATTGGGCTCAAACATGCAAAATTACTGGTATAGTCCTTTAAAGACTGTAAGGCTGCTCTGGTAATCTATCTTAACTATTAACAGAAGTACTGTGAAGACACTGTCAGACAATGCTATCACTTTGTTGGTTAACAACCACTGCCTGTGTTTAAGCCTTTATATGGAACATGCTTTGGAGAGAAAGCCAGAAATCAACAAAGCTGTTCTTTTGGAATGGGCAGCATTTAAAAAGTAGAGTCGATTCACATTAACGCACTTCAAAAGTTAAAATCCTCCTAACTACCTAGAGAAGACCAGACACAGTGGCACAAACCCTTCTGCTAAATTTCACAGATATGTATTAGGTTTTTATATGTCAGTGTTAAAGTGGGCAGAATGTCACGTTACTCTTGCAAATGAGGGTGACTTTTTTTTTCTGTTCGCCCCTCGCTAGCCCTCAGAGCACGAGTGTTAAAGTATGTCAGCACAACTTCTGCACACGGTGCTTCATACAGTTGGCCAACATATCATTGTTTTTTTTTTTTTTTNTTTTTTTTTTTTTTTTTTGTGAAGAAGGATGTGAGAAAATGTTTTAGTTGGTGCTCAGGGGTGTTTTAAAAGGTCTGTTAGCCACCAATAGCCAAAGTCTGCCTGTATCTACTGTGTATTCATAAAAATGAATGCTAGCCTATGCAACTGCAACATATGAGAAAGTCATTAGCTGTGTACTATGTAGTCCTTTGCATGGTATATACATCCTGTGGAATTCATAAGTCTCCCTTGCTTTCTTTCCTGCTCTTGTGTTTTTCTGTATGTAATTTCCTTTTGTTTCACTGACTCAAATGCAAATCTAAGTCTGTATATCACTAGAATAGTTTTTTCCCCCCTAAAATTCCCCAATTCTTTCTCTTTCTTTCTTACAAATGCATATGAGAAGCCCTGAAAATCTTTGTGACATCCTGTTGCCACCTTGTTTTGTTCTGTCTGTGGATTTTTGGAGAAGGGGATGACAGAGCCTTTTATATTAATGGCTCAATGGGTGTCGAGGAGGTAGCAGGGGGTGGGGGGGAGGCGAGGAACCCTTCTTCTCCATGTCTCACTTACATACATACACTCACGCCTCCCTCCCCCTCATTTTGGCAACAGTCCAGAGTCCTGGTTAGGTTAGTTTAGTGCTGGTGTCGTGCTTGTTTAATGACAGGAAATGACATCACAGTTCAGTAGTTCACAATTTCCAGAACTTTGGGCGCTCCTGCTGCTTTGCCTGCTTTCTCTTCAAGGGCTGTGGGATTAAAAAAAAGGAGAGAATATTTCAAGACATGGCACAGAAACAGATAAATATAACCCACAAACTGTCAGTCTTTGGTTGATATAGGGTGATTAATAAACAGTTACACCCCGTACGTTTACATGCACAATAAATCTTTGATTCTAATCCGATTATGCCAATAAATTGAATTTTTGAACTTGATATGAACTCCATAATCAGACTGAAATCAATATAATCTACTACCAATCTACTCTCAATAACATACTGTAGATTATGGGATTTACTTGCTTCATTGGTTCACAATCAGCATAAGCATTCTGCGGATGTATTTCATCACCTGGCATACTTCTTCTATCCACTCATAAGCCGAATAAACCTTAATTGCAGTACAGAAAAAAAAAAATTGAGTATAGGATGCATGTAAACATACAGAGTGTTGACTTATCTGCGGTTCATATGATTAAAATGGACTCATCAGTTGGGCTTTCTCATTCGTTATTTCCTTTAAAGGGAACATAGACATCGACAGAAAAATGCAACATGAAAAAAGATGGTTTACAGCTTTAAATATCATGTTAACCACGTGGATCATTGACAGGAAACAACAAAGCTTATTAACATCAAGTTTAAATTGGGGTTGAGTGTTTATCATAATTTCAAGAAGTGGGACATTTTGTTCTAAAGTTGGCAATATTAGTTTTTGAATATTTGCCACTTTTACTTACGGTGTAACTTAAGTCAGCTCAGAATGACAAATAATACATTTTTAAAACAAAACTGAAAGACTCGTGATTAGTTTGCGAGATGAAAATCCCACAAAATTTGATGGTTTTCTGTTGTTGCTCCACTTCTTGACCAGCACATCCTCCCTGAGTCAGAGTAGGTATCAATCACGCTGAAAGTGCAAGGTCAATCACCAGACAAGACTTCTGATTGACTTTAAGTCCAAATAGAGCCACGGCAGCTTTTCCACGTCAGATCACGGGAGTGTGTGTCAGTCAAAGGAGCAACAACCATCAAGATTGTCAGTATTTTTCGGAAATGACATCTGTTACACGTGTCTAAATTAGGTGGAGGGTTAAAGCGATTAGCTGGGGGTGAAACAGACAAATCGAGAAAATTACAGAAACCAAGATGCTGTCTTTTTTGGCGGGCTTTTTGTTCTTGGCAGACCTGCGACACAGAAAACATTCTCCGTTAGCGAGACATGCAGCTCATCCAACAACACGACGGTATTCTCAGGCGGGAGAGTGTTGTATGCTGATTACTGTCATTTGGATGAGACCTCCATTACTCTCCTGAGGGAAAGTTTGGTGTTCAAATATTATCAGTGGTGGAGACCAATTATGGAGTAAATGGCGTGCAGTCAGAGTTGGGCACGAGAGTTCATCTTATCACACAGAATGCATTACATCACCGCTGGTGTTATTTTATGCTAACTAAAGCTCATTCGTTTGGACTCCAGAAAGAGAGGAAACCAAACATGATGACTCACTCCGCAGCTTTAATGTGACTGTGTGCTTACATCAATTCAAGCCGTGTGTGTGTTAATGTGTGTCCGAGCGTGTCGGCCAGGAGAGGTGAGGTACTTACGAGTATTTGCCCATCCTCCTCACAATGGCAATCACCACGGCGATAACGACAATTACTGCAATCAAAGCGCCAATTACGATGCCGACGACCTGGCCTGAGCTGAGGCCCTCTGCAGGACAGAAAGACAAGAGCTCATTCATAAGACTCTCTCTCTCTCTCTCTCTCTCTCTCTCTCTCTCTCTCTCTCTCTCTCTAACACTTACTGTGTTATTGCTGCTAATTTAATTGCAGCTGTTTGTTCAGTGCTTAGTGTTAAGCTGCTGTTGAAACACTTCAACACTTCCTGCTGATCTTTCACAATAAAAGCCTTCAATAAATCTTAGAATATAGAACCCCCGGAATATGTCAACTCAGCTTCAGCTCTCCATATTACCCCAGCCTAGCATCTTACACACACTACTCACCCTCTTCACCTTCTTCGACAACCACCTGTTCACCCGTCTCTATCCCGGTGGTTTCTGTGTCCATGGGCTGGATCTCAACCTCAGGTGGGGCAGTGGGGGATGCAGCCTCCATAGCTGGAGCCTCTGTGATTTGCGGTGCTGCTGCTGCTGTAGTAGGATCAACTGGAGCTTCTGTCTCGACAATGGACTCCTCAGGGGCGGCTTCTGTGGCTTTAGCCGGTGCCTCGGTGGGGGCTTCAGTGAGTGCCTCAGTGGGGTCCTCGGCAAGAGCCTCTGTGGTGGCCTCAGCAGGGGCTTCAGTTTGAGCTTCTGTCACAACTTCTGCAGGGACTGCCTCTGGTTCTGCAGCAGGAGCCTCAGTGACTACAGTCAAGTCTTCTTTTAGAGCCTCGGTAGCCTCTAAAGGGGCTTCAGTGATCCCACCAGCAGCAGTATCCAGTTCCTCTGGGAGAGCTGTGGGACCTGGGGAGGGTCAGGGGAGTAATTAGTACAGAGTACAGATGGGTTCACATATCAATTCAGTCATAATTCTTCTCAGTGTGTGTAAAAATATATATATATATATATTAAAAAAAAATGAACAGATTCCCATCCCATCTTCTCAGAGCTCAGGGTGGCGTCTTTTGTTCAGAAAAAACTGTTACAAACCCAAACGGATTCAATTTAGAGTGGTATGAAACTTGGAAAAAAAAAAAAAAAAACNAAAAAAAAAAAAAAAATCCTCACAATCCTGCAACCAGCAAGTATTTGGCCATTTTGATGGATAAATTACTAAAAGATTAATCGATCATTGCAACTGATCATTTTCTCTAGTTTGACTAATTGCTTAAATAACTCAGCACTGCAATTTGATATATGTTGGTATATTGTCTTATAGTTTTGGCAAATTTAACATGTATCTTTCTGAAGTCTGTGGCTGCACGTTGTCCTGTAACTTGGAACGTCATATGAAACTCTAAACCGAGACAGAAAGTCCTCCAGTCTGTCAGGTCGGGCGCAAAAACGTAAATTTCCACATTCCTCCCTGACTTTGTGTTCCCTGCATTTTTCTCCTTCTCTTTTACGTCTTCTCCTCCTTGTCTGACAAAACTCCTCCCATCACCAACCAGTGACTACCATGACAACGGTATGCCACCACACCCCGTGACTCAACAAATGGACATCCTCTCACCATTCCTTCAGCCTTCCTCCACCCTTTCCTCCTGTCTTTAGGCCCGTGTGTTTGCGTACTGGCATGCCACATCCTCTGCCTCATTTCCTGTGGAGGGAGCCACCGCTGCAGCAGTTGATACATAAGGAGAGCGCAGGAAGGCTTGTTAACCTTCAGCCGTTTAACATGAATGCTGATGGGTGGGGTGGGAGCGACATTCCTGATCAAATGATGATTTGCAATTTTTAAGACAATATAAGGAAGTCGTCAGAAATTTCCATCTATACATGTTGTGCGGTGCCTTTTCTGTACATCTACATTAAAGTTTTGTCTCAGGAGACCGTCTAAGCTTCCATTTTGTACCAAGACATGCATTTATCCTCGTCTTTCATCACAGTCTGGGCTATGAAGTGGCCTGGGTTAAACCTAATCATTTCCCTCCAATAACCAAAACTCCTTCCCCCCATGTTCAACATCATCCCAGCCACAACTAAAAGTTTAGCTTGGACAGCACTGCNCATTTCCCTCCAATAACCAAAATTCCTTCCCCCCATGTTCAACATCATCCCAGCCACAACTAAAAGTTTAGCTTGGACAGCACTGCTTGAAAATTAAGGAGGAAGATTTCAGCGTGGCACCAAAATTACGGTCTAGGGTTAACTTTCCACTGAAGCTGTTGGCCTGAAATCGCTTGTTCTTCCCCAGATTAAAAAAAAAAAAATTCTCCAGCCTTCAAATGGACTTCTCCCCTAAGCATCTCTGGCTGCAGAATGAGCGTCTGTGACTCTTCTAAACATAGCCTCTGACATCATGCTCTCTCTATCTCACTTTTCTCCAATTGTTAAATTCTTGAAATAATAGCAAATGCTTTACAAAGGCCAAAATAACTCTGAATGGCTGTGGCCTGTCTGACAACCGGTGCTGTTATTCCTATTCCTGTGCTGGCTAACATGTTCATTAGCAACAGGCGGTGTAAATATAACAAAACATTTGTTCCTGCAGCGGCAAAGTTCTGAAGGGGGGTTTTCGAACTGCGACTTGGGCGACTTGTTTGGAACGCCTGCAAGTGATGATAAAATGGTCTCCGGCTGTACGCTATGTGTAATCGCACCACTCAACCCCCACTAACAATTGTTTCATTATGTGTACAGTTCCCACAATTAGCTCTGAGGAGTATTTCCGTCCCACTGCGTGTACTATCCCGGATTAATACAGCTGCATTCGTGAGTAAAAGTGTTGCGCTCGACAGCCCCTCTCCTCTCTCTCCCTTTTTTTATCTGCTTCATCTCGTCTTCCTCCCCCTGACCCTGCCACTCCCTAAGGATAGGTTTGTTGCTGCTGAAACCTTTGAGAATGCCGAATCCCTGGAGAGAAAGACAGGAAAAGAGAGGGAGGGGAGAAAGAAGGGGTGGAGAAGAGCTCTGAGGGAAAGGTATGTTTCAAAACTGAAAAATCCCGGGTAGCAGCATCATGTCAGGCTCGGCTTTCTTTCCGGTCTGTCTCATGTCAGTCTTCACTCACGGCAGATTATTGTGTGCTTTTAGTGTGTGTGTGTGTGTGTGTGTGTGTGTGTGTGTGTAATGATAATGAGACACACTGTTAATCCCCAGGGAGGTCAGAGAGCAGGGTCAGCACCAGAATACCCCTGGTGCTGACAAGGATTTGTGCCAACATGGGTTCTAGTCTGGGTCAAGTTGAAGGACTTGTGTCTGTCTATGTGCTCCAGGTTTAGACATGCAAGCTCCATCTCTAAAAATCCATCGCTGTTGTGGCATTTTGGGAAAATTCAGCTCCAGCAAAAGGGAGAGAAAAGAAAAAAACATTTGAGTGGGTTCCAATTCCTCTTCATTCAGCATTAGACTGAGACATGTTTACGTAACTGCGGCTCTGTGCTCGTTGTTTCAAATGTTCGGTGGTGCGTCCAGGTCATTTTAGCCACAATTACATCAGCGTGACCACACACACTCTGCTGCATCCATTTCCATGTGAAGCACGAACCAGACTGAGATCAAACCATCACTCCACAAGGGTGAGCAAGTGCATGTGTGTGTGCATGAGAACACACCGCATGTGTTTATGGGTGTGTGTGCATCTATCTCAACCATGCAGTCGGTATAAAAATATATCTTAATATACTAATTGGCATCCTTACCATCATACTAAGGGCTTGGAAGTAATGCTTTATTTTCATTACCCTTTATTTTTATATTAAATAATTGTTTATTTTATAAAAAGTCCAAAAATGTCTATCACAAGTTACCAGAGAACAAAAAAAGTATTGAAATGTCTTATTTGTCTAACAGTCCCAAAACTCAAAGGTTACTAACTCTGACGTGAAAAGGAGAATGACGTAAAATCAGCTCATTACTGGTGTTTTTATTGTAAAAAATGACAAGAAATTATTAATCATTTATTGAATTTCAATTATTTTGTCTCCTATCTGTCAACTCATCAATGAATCAGCCACTTGGAAAGACTTTTACCAACCAACATATACTGGGTTTTTACAGAAATAAAAATTATTAAGACTATTAAGACACAAAAAAAACAAACAAACAAAAAAAAAAAGAAAACAAAACGTGAAACTGTTGGTGGGTGGTTTGACATGACATCACTGTTCACATTCATACCTATGGAGCAGGCATGGGGATTTATCTCACAGGACCAGCACTGGACGAACAGCAAAACATATTCAAGCTATTTTTTTCCAGTCCAGCGACTCAACTTCAACCTGATAGACTCTTTTAAAAATAATAACAGGTCAGAGATCCTGAATGGCACTGACTCCTTAAAATAAGCGTCTTACAGAGGGATACAGGTACATGGGGAGGACGGGTTGAGGGAAAAAGTGGAGCGTCAAAGGCCTTCAGGCAGACAAAGGCTGGAGTAAACCTGAGAAGTGGCAAAGGAAAAATGGAGGAGCTCATATAAAGCTTCGATATCAGCCAGTAGAAAGCGAGGCCTCTGGCGCGCGAGGGAGGAACACAAAGATCCACACTGTGAGGCCGAGGAGAAGGGAGTAGTAACTTACATCCATTACGATCACAATCAGCTGTCACTGAGGCCCCCCATTTGTGTGTGTGTGCATGTGCGAGCGTAACTAATTCACAGTTCCGTGTGGGAGGGACACCGTCCATCCAGACAGCACGAGGGAGTGTGAAGTGCGTCCACCCTTGGAGCCCAAGAATGTTTTTGCAGCGCTGGAGGAGGGAAATGTGAAAGAGATAGGCACCCTGCCCATCTCGCCACGCTACGGCGAGATGGGCCAAGGCCTGACCTCCCCCGCTCACCGGCAGGAGTCTGATGAGGAGGTGCTAGGGTGTTACATGCAGAGCAAAACACTGGGGAGTTGAAGCAGGAGAGGCTGAGACAGGCTGGAGCGGAATATTCTCAGCTGCTCTTATCACACATGCAACACAATGAGCGTCACGCACATACAGGGACTGATTTTTTCCCCTCCTGGTCTAACAGAGATTAATTCCCATCTAGACTGTATCACTAAAGGCAGATCAAACCTAACATCACAGGCCTTTAATCTGTCACCGACAGGTCCAGCAGGTCCGATTAAATTCCTAAAATCTAATTAATCTGATCAGGAATGTTATGAAAAAAAAGACAAAATAAACAGGTCTTTGCATCAACAAACACACCTCCAATAAAGCAACACCCATGATCTCAAGAAACACCAAGCGAGCCTCTTAATTCTAATCTCATTGACCTTCAAGTCCAACTCCCACTTCATCAGACACCCGCCCCGGTTGTGTAAGCGTTCCTTTTTTTTTTTGTACTTTTTCTTGCGCCATGTCTCACCCCGCAGCACACGTAGGTGCTACAGATATGAGACATTTGTGTTGCTGCTAACAAAAGGGACACAAAAGTCTCTGCAGGGAGGTTTGGGCTGGGCTCCACCATGGCGGACATGTTTCTGGAGTGCCCCTCGTGTAATGGAAACTGAATTAGCCTCTTGTTATGTGCCTGCCACACTAAAATGCTGCTGCAGGTCGTCAGGGTTTCGGTCTGCACGCACACAGCTCCTGGTCTAAAATGGCCTCAGCCTCCTCCCCACACACAGATGTTTCTTTCTCCTCGTGGAAATTTTTTGGAAGTATGACTGAGTGTCTCTCTCTCTCTTTTTTTTTTTTCAGTTGACGTGAGAAGTCCTCGCTCCTCACGGTCCCTCTTTACCAGCATGTGTCCCGTATTTGGAGTATGAAGGCAACATTGGAGTCATTTTTACAAGTAGGCATGGGGAAAGGGCACTGACCTCCTCCTTTAGTGGCCAGATGTGTCGGGGATGTTACAGGCCCTGAGCGGCAAACAAAACTCATTAAGAACCAAAATCGGGGAAGNAGGGGGGGGGGAGACTAGTGTGAGGGAGGAGGTGAAGAGTTTTACAGGATACTTGGGGTTCTGTAGTTAAGTGGGAAGGGAGGAGGGAGTTAAAAGACCCCGTTTTCTGTTCCCCCTTGTCTCTGAAAAAACACAGACGCGGTTGAGTTCAGAAACTCTCTCAACGTTTGATTTGTTTTGTCTTTTTTTTTTTCCCCAGACTAAACCCCCCGTGGAAACGAAGCTGGCACATTCTGTCAGACTGGTAAAGGTTGTCGTTTAAAAATAGACCCAGCCCCTATCTGCTCCTGCTACTCCCCCCCCCCCC
>VXCM01001767.1:111176-130661 GCA_014773175.1 Lucifuga dentata
AAAAAAAAAAAAAAAAAAAAAAAAAAAAAAAAAAAAAAAAAAAAAAAAAGTTGAGCATTTGAAAATGTGGTTTGCTTTTTGCTCCCTTTGCAGATTTTTTTGTTTTGTTTTAGTCTTCTGAAGCAAAGAAATAAAGTACACTGTTTTCTTTTGCTTCTCGCAGTCACTAGATGCTATCAAGCTTGGTTTTGTGCAAAAACTGCTTGTCTTCTATCCTAAATGAGGAATCTTGAAATCATCAGCGATCTTGCCTGATTAATTCACCTAATTGATATTAAAGTCAGCACGTTTACAAGCACAAAACGCTCTATCTTTTGTTTGTGCAAAGATTAAGGCAAAAATGCAGAGTAAGTTGTATGCATGGATGGAACTATAGGATTCTTTAGCCAAAAATACATGACTGGTTGCTTAATTGGTGCATGAGGGAAAGCACACCTGGTGAGGGAATGTTTGGGCAGAATCCTTAAGTCAGTGGAGTAAATCAATTTTCAGTCTCATTGATTTCGATTCGACTTGATAAAATTTTTGATAAAAATCACTTTACTGCCTTCATCTGCGTAGAATCAAAGTTTTAACGTGCGTGTAAACATACTGACTATTCCACTTTCCAAACCTAAGAAACCCTTGAAAAAAACGGAGTCATATCTGAGAAAGCTATGTATAATTTTTTTTTTAACAAAGTCCAAGTTTAGCTGAATGTAATGCGCGCGTCTTGTTTTCATGAACTACTGCAAAGCTTATTCCAAAGTTTTTCTTATCAGTTAGCTTATAAGCTGACAAATGAAGACTTTTTTTTTTCAACAGTTACGGGTTACTCCTTCGCTGTTTGCCAACAGGGACGGAACACTGACAGCACCAAAAAAACACACAGTAACCTCAAATACACACATGTAAATGGCTTTGTGTTGCTCAGACATGGTAGTTGAATGTAACACCCTGAGAACATGGCACCATGGACGTTATGTTGCACTCGCAATAATGCATTTCCAATGAAAATTAATCGAGAAGAGGTGTCTACTGATAAAACGATGTGGAAAATACTGGTGCATAGAACTATTTTTTGGCAAGGAAGCAATATGGTGTCTGTTTCTTTTAACCAGCAGGTGGTGCTGCACTCACCCATCATGATCCGAGGTCAACAGGTATCCCCATCATTCCTTAATTTTCCAAAAAAAAAAAATCCTTCCACTAGTTGTGGACTCACGCAGGTGCCCAGTATCAGAGGAAACAGAGTTGTGTTACAAGGAAGAAAAGATGCAGTGCTTAATTTTCCACTTTGAATCTACTGTGTGTTTAAAATGAGTAAAATGCTATTTCTGAAGAAAGTTCTGACGAGAGAAATTTTCTATTCCGCATTCTTTGACCTCCACTTGGCCAAGGGTGCTGAAATGCTGCACGTACAGGACACACGTTGTAGCTGGAAACACAAGTGTAAGTTACAACAGAAAACACATTACTGACGTTTCGACAAACACTTTGGCGACTTGTAACCCTGTTGGCACTGTGGGGATGGGACGCGAGGCGACGCAGAGAGTTTTCCATGTCCTTTGGAAAAATGTGTACATCTTTGCATGGTCCAACCCCATTAAGTCTCTTTTTTTTATGATTGCCTTTATCATCATCCTCTCGTGTCAGAAAAAAAACAAGCACAGCGTGATCAGAAAAATGACGTTCCGTTACTTTTCTCTTGGATTGTCTTCCGTTTTTCACATGGCTGGTTGGTTAGTTCCAAACCTCACCTGTCATCCCTCGTCTCCGTATCTCTTCATCGCTGCCCGGTCCTTATCCTCCACCCTTTGCTCCAGAAGAGGCTCAGTTTAGACGATGGAGTCCCAGTCGAAGTCGTCCTGGATGTCGTCAGCAGCCAGCAAACGTCTCACCTGGAAGTGTCCCGGAGGAAGAGTGTGTTGCTGCTGCTGCTGCTGACTCAGCTGACTGTGGTGGCCTGAACAGAAAAACATGCGGAGAAGTAATGATGAATGTGTTGGACAAACAGATCACTACTGCTACATCCGAATCATTACACTGAATTTGAGATTTTGGAGCTTTGTGGATGAAGAGGATTTGTAGAGAAAAAGCTCTTTCTCTGGCTCATGTCAATGAATGGCAGCAGAAAAGGGAAACTTCTGAAAAAAATGGTAACAGTACCAAGCAATCTACCATGTCCACCAAACAAAATGCTAGGAGTGAAACAAAGCTAATTCAAGTGCGATGACACATGCAACTTACCATCTTTGTCAATTTTGTGAGACATAGTTTTAATTTTACTTAAAGGACCGTACCACCCATTTTGCATGTTTGCATGTATTCAATTTTCATATACGTAAGGTTACTGACAATCATTTCCAAAAAGCATACTATTGGAATGGAGAGTTAAAAAAATTATTTTCCTACCTTCCAGACCGCCATTGGTTTCAGTTCATTCTGGTACGCTATTAAAATCAACTTGTTGATACTTGAAATGTTCTTGGGATAGATAATCCATCATCATGAACAACACGTATATTCAGTGTTTTTTAAAAGTTTCGTAATTTTAGCATTTAAACGCAATAAAAAGCATGGAGTGAATGTATGTATGTCTCCACTGGGGAATATAGTCCCAAAAGAAGACCTGTGTTTATAGAAAAATTTAAACGACCATGACTTCATAAGGCTGCGTAACTATTAGCAGGCGAAACATTGATTTTTAAGGTGGGTGTATCCCTTGAATATTTGATTTTGAAAGATTAGGAGATTGTGCAAAATGTCAGAAAAGCTGAAATATGATTTTATTCTTTGGGAAATGATTGTCAGTAATGTAACGTGTATGAAAATTGAATATATTAAGCTCAAACTTGCAAAATGGATGGTATGGTTATAGTATGGTTTTATGTGGGGGTTGACAAAATAACATGAACATCACTCAGTGTTATTTTGTCAACCCCCACATACATATAAAAGTATTACTTTTATAATGCATTAACTCTGCAGTGAAGCTTGTGAAGCTTTTAATGTTCAGCATTTTCTGATACTGTAGCTCGTGTTGTTCATTTTTTACAGCATTATTACTTGAATAAAGGCTCATCTAGCTTCAGATGATTTATTACTGACTTAGTGTGTTTTTGTTACCTTGACAGATTAGGCCTCCCTCATTGCCTCCTGAAGGTGATAGAAAGGAGGCAACAGAAATCTGGACATGAGCCCAGTGAGAGCAAACGGTATGGTGCCTCTTAAATTTTTATCATAATTATTTCCTGATGGTTTAAACCTGCTGGTAGAAGCGGGACACGGCTCTCTACCTCTCAAGTTAAAGTGTTCAGGACGATGAACGTACTCATGTCCGGCAAAATGTCATGGCGGATTTAATTAATTTCATTCAAGTGTAACCTGAAGGAGACAGACAGAGGAAATGTGTATCATCTGAAGATTTGAGTTTGAAAGATTAGGGAATTTGGGAAAAAAAATAAATAAAAAACTAAAGGAAAACTAAAATACGGTTTTATGTTTTAGAAATTGGTTGTTGGTAATGTAACATGTATGCAGGTTGTATATACTGGGCTTAGATATGCAAAATTGTCAGTATGGTCCTTTAAACCTGCTAAGAAAGTGAGTGAGGAGTCACCTGTCATAGTGGGAGCTGTGTTGCTCATGGGAGGCAGGTGGGGGTATCCTGGCGGGCCCATCATAGAAGACATGGTCTGTCTGGAGTCCATGTACATGTTTCCTATGGGAGAGCAGTCAAAAGGGCAATGACTGTCGGATTAGCATCCCGACTTTCACCGTGTGTCTCTGCAGAACACGAGCTGTTATCACAAGTGTTCACAGTGACACTGCAGTCCTCTGCTAAGCTAAAGGAGGCCCACAGAATCTGCTGTCACTCTGTGGATGTATCACTGGTGACACATCCCTTCTTGTTCATATCTTTATTCCAGCTGCCATCAAGCTGACAACATCCATAATTCCCCTCTAATTCTGTACAGGGACAACAATGTCATGGTGAGCAGAGAGAGACTGTGTTTCATCTTCACGGCTCAAGTTCAAGCCCCACCTCCAGCTAAAATGTCCCTAAGCGAAACTCTGAACCTGCTATGTGGATTTATCAATAATTGAAAGGCAAAAAGAGATAAAAGAGATATATTGGCATAAGCAAAATTCTTGGCAAGGATCCCTCGCTTTGGCAAAACACCACCTTATATGCACAAGATCTTAAAGTTTATTTTACACAGAAAGAACAAACTTTACTATCAAAGATTACTTCAACAGTAAATCAAATCATGATCTGGAAATTAATTCTTAATCATAGCTGTAAAGAAAACACAAATATTTAAGATGCAGACCATAAAACATTTATGTATTGCATTAATTTGAGTTCCGCAAATATAGCTAGTGGAACCCTGTTAGCCCCAAATGATGATGATGATGATGATGATGATGATGATGATGATGTCATATCAGGGTGTGACAGACTTTTTGTACAGCCAAGAGAAGTCTTACTATGAAAGCAGGATAAATTTCCTCCAGCATCATTAGCAGAAATGTGTCGAGTTGGAAGAAGACGACATTAAAAGAAAACAAACTACAACACCTCTGAGGGAAATATTTCTCTACCAGGCTCAGAACTTATCAATCAACCCTCACATATCTGCAATAAACCAGCATTTGCCAATAACATCAGCCTGCCGAGCTCTAGTGTGGCGGTTTGTGGGGGGATGACCTGTGGACTAACCCGTGCTGATGTGTGGATTATGTTGGTTGTGCTGCCCGTGCTGGCTGTGCTGGCTCGCCTTAGGGTGCATGGCCCCGTGAGGCTGAGCGGGGTGTTGGGGTCCCGCGGGTGGTGTCGGGTGTGGGACCTGAGGTTGTGGCTGACCTGCACCCTGAGGGGGGATGACCCCCGTGGCTGTGAAGAACTGGTTGATGGAGGAACACAGGTNACCTGCACCCTGAGGGGGGATGACCCCCGTGGCTGTGAAGAACTGGTTGATGGAGGAACACAGGTCGGCAATCTGGGCGGCGTCCAGGGACCAGTTGTTGAGCTCAGCCTGGCGCATGCTCTCCTTCAGGCCTGAGACAGGCGGACGAAGGAGGAAAAGACAGAAGGTGAGTTACTCGCTGCAGAACGCGTGTTAGAATTGATAAAGCTTTAAAAAAAAAAGCCTCATGTTCTCAATATTCCTGTATTTTCCCTTAAATAGCTTCAGGGTTACATTTTTTCACAGTTAGATGATGAATCTTCAGTGAATCCACAATACAAACTACAATATTAAAGGACTATACATGTTTGAGCCTTGAGTTATTCGAGCCTCGAGCTGAGTTATTCAATTTTCATACATTACACTACTAACAATTATTTCCCAAAGGATAAAACTGTATTTCAGCTTTCCTGCTATGTTGCAAAATCTTTTAATCTTTCAAAATAAAATATTCAAGTGATTCACCCACCTGAAAAATCGATGTTTTGCCTGCTAATAGTTACACAGACTTATGAAGTCATGGTCATTTAAATTTTTTGATAAATACAGGTTTTCTTTTGGGACTATATTCCCCGGTGGAGACATACATTCACTCCACGCTTTTTACTGCACCTAAACGCTAACATTACGTAACTTCGAAAAAAACTTGAATACACGTCTTGTCCTTGATAATGGATTATCTATCCCAAGAATGTTTCAAGTATCAACAAGCTGATTTTAATAGCGTACCAGANTAATGGATTATCTATCCCAAGAATGTTTCAAGTATCAACAAGCTGATTTTAATAGCGTACCAGAATGAACTGAAGAACTAATGGTGGTCTGGAAGGTAAGAAAAACATTTTTTACCTTACCGTTCCAGTAGTATGCTTTGGGAAATGATTGTCAGTAACGTGTATGAAAATTGAATATATTAGGCTCAAACATGCAAAATGGATGGTATGGTCCTTTAAATTATCAACATTAAATATTTTGTGTCTTTGAGAACTTTAGGATCTGACAAGAAAAATAAAGATCTGTGACAGGGCTATGCCATATCTACAACCGCTTATTAGGACCATATTAGATTAAAATATTAGATTAAAAACACGAAAAACATTTTTCTGCACAATATTATTAGTTTGTAATATGAACCAGCTAAAGGATTTTTTTTTTCATATTGTCAATTGTTTGGAGGACTGAAAAACTGATAGATGAAGCTCAAAACGAGAAGAAACACAAGACGGAACAGCTGACACGATTGGAAAACAAAGTTCTTCATGACAGCACCAAACCTTCCCTTGCGTCAGAACGTTTTGTGCATCTTGTTTAAAAAACGGTGCTCGCTCTTACTCCATTCTGAATCACACACACAGACACACGCGCCAGCTCATATTCTAATATTTCCCCCATCTGAAGCCTCTCAAATCAAATTTGTATCGCTTGCTTTTGCAGGCATCGGAGAAGAAAGGAGCCGGCCGTGCTCTTTGGAGGCGAGCCAGCAATGGCGGAGGATGGCATTACTGCTGTGTGAGGGAGGTCAAGTGCTGCAGGAGGAGAGCGAGCTCGAGCGGGGCCTGTGTGTGTTATAAGACCAGCCGTCCTCATCCATCATGTGTGGATGTTGCTGGCTTTGTGCACTGACCGCGATAAGAGGCTGTTACTGAGCCGGGGCCTAATTGGATTATTCACATCATACAATTGAGAGGGAGGGAGACAGTGCCGTGTATGTATGTGTGTGTGTGTGTGTGTGTGTGAGTGTGTGTAAGAGAGAGAGTGAGAAAGGGAGAGAGAGAGACCAGATGAGAGAGAGAGAAGGCAGATGTATAGAAACACAGAGTGGCAAACCCTCAGATGCAGGATAATGACTTTTATTAGGCCAGACCTATTACGACAGTGGATATTATAATATTGTAATACTGTGCCTCAAGGGCAAGTGCATATGAAAGCGCTGATATGAATTATAATGATTTAATCAGCGTAACTGATCAGCATCATAAGCATTTTGTCAATTCTCGCCGTGCTGAAACAGGGTGCAGGAGACAGCTTCATCAATGTTCATTTCAGATGCAATTCACAGCGATGATACAAGACTCTTAATGATTTGTGCATGCCTGTGTGTGTGTGTGTGTGTGTGTGTGTGTGTGTGTGTGTGTTACCTTGAAATGGAGAGAGGTCTACATCAGCCCAGTTGTAACTAGTTGCAATGCGGCAGCTCTCCTTCAGCCAGTCCAGGTTGGGGTACCAGTCTGCTGACATGCCTGGGAGGCACACACACACAGAGAGAGAGAGAGAGAGCAAGAGAGAGAGAGAGAGCGAGAGAGAGAGAGAGAGAGAGAGAGAGACAAATGTCTGGGTGAAACAATCTGAAGAGGTTGAATTGAGCCTGTTCCTTCAACGGCCACTAGGTGGTGGGATTCACATTGAAGAATTCCAGTCACAGCCTGCCTCCACCACCACAAACTAAAAGACAATTCATTTGGAGGCTGCTGATCAAAGACAGAGGGATTGCTTTCATTCATCCTCTACTTGGTTGTGGGGAATACTAACCCAGACAGATAATGTCTGGAATAGTCCTTTTCTCCAGCCTATGAGTAATGCAGAGACAGAGAGGAGCAAACAAAGACCGGGAAAATGAGGTGGAAAAGCCTGGGTGAAGGTTTGGGTATGCCTCTCTGAATCGGCCAGAGCCAGCCCCATGATATCAAATGCACTGGGACCTTTGAGAGGAAAGAGTGTAATATAAATGCAATGAGGCTGAGCAGAGGGGCGTTATTTTGATGCATTCAGGGAAAGGCATTTACGACAATGTTGCTTTGGGAATTGGGAGAAGTGGAATCATTGTTTGGTGCCATATTGCATCAGCGTATGTGCATTCAACAGGCTTCGGTCTCACCTGTGGCGGGGCAGGGCTGTCCGGTGTGACTCTGGTGGGAGAGGGACGGGTGCTGCTGGGAATGGTGCTGAGTGTGCGCCTGGTGCTGGCTGTGGGCAGGGTGAGTGGAGAGGTGCTGCTGAGGGTGGTGGGGGTGGTGGGGAGCCTGGCCGTGGTTGTGTTGGTGGTGGTGGGCGCTGCCGCTTCCTGCGCTGGGGGAGTGCTGGTAGGAACAGATTGTCCGGGCCTGCTGGCTCGTGTCGCCCGGCATACCCATCAAACCTGTCAGGAGGAAAAGCGTAAAATTGCACAGGTCAGGACGACAATGAGACGAGGAGAGGAAAATATGGGCAAACATGATCTTTTGATTTTGGTTCTTTTGACTGAATAAAGCCTTCTGACATAAAGAAAAACATGGTTACTAAAAGCATGACCCTCCATCCATATGTGAAGCCTATCCCAGCGTCAACTGTGTGAGAAGCAGGTGTCACACAGATTCATTCACACCTACAGGAACACTTCCAATCCATCTAACCTGCATGTCTTTGGCTGATGGGAGATAATTGGAGCACGTAGAAATCCAGACATGAGGACAACATGCAAAAGGATTTGAACCCAGGACCTTCTGCAGTAGGCCAATACCCACAGAGCCATTGTGGGTATTGGCCCAAGGTATGATCTTTACCTCAAAAATCCCTTCTGCCAAAAATCAAAACATCTGATACGAAGACCAGGCTTACTATTGAATCTGGAATTAAAGGACCATACCACCCATTTTGCATGTTTGAGCCTAATATATTCAATTTTCACACACGTAAGGTTACTGACAATCATTTCCCAAAGCATAAAATCCTATTTCAGCTTTCCTGATGTTTTTCAAAATTTCTTAATCTTTCGAAATCAAATATTAAAGCGATACACCCACCTTAAAAATAGATGTTTCACCTGCTAATAGTTCTGCAGCCTTATGAAGTCATAGTTTAAATTTTTGATAAACGCAGGTCTTCTTTTGGGACTATATTCCCCAGACATACATTCACTCCGTGCTTTTTATTGAGCTTAAATGCTAAAATTCCATAACTTCTAAAAAAAACCCTGAATATACATCTTTTTCGCGATGATGGGTTACCTATCCCAAGAACATTTCAAGTATCAACAAGTTGATTTTAATAGCATTGTGACGAGTGGGGTTTGGACCCAAATGCAGCACACAGTACAACTTTGACAAGTTAAGTTCTTTAATGGAGTTCTCAGTCCAACACAGAAGCAGGCAGAACAACAGGCAGGACAAAGCGCCTACACAGAAACTGACAGACGGGGAACCCAGTCGCAGGAACCAGAATCGGAGTCGGGGACAGAAGGCAGAGGTGGTTTCCAGGGAAAACGACAAGCAGGATTGTCCAAGACAGGCCGAGTCGGTAACAGAATGTCAGTCCACAAATAAACGCTCGAATGTCTCGCATCGGGGATGGCAAAGAACAATCTGGCAAAGGGTGAGTGTGAGACTGGGGCTTAAATCCATGCCTGATTGGTGCTAATAGGTGACAGCGTCCAAACCTGAAATGAATCAGGCTGATGAACTGAGGTGAGGAGCTGAAGACCATGCAGGCAGAAATGGCAGGTGAGTAGCTGAGGACCAGGCAGGCAGAAATGTGACAAGCATACCAGAATGAACTGAAACAATGGTGGTCTGGAAGGTAGGAAATTTTTTGTAATTCACCATTCCAGTAGTATGCTTTGGGAAATGATTGTCAGTAACACTACACGTATGAAAATTGAATATATTAGGCTCAAACATGCAAAATGGTTGGTATGGTCCTTTAAGTGGAATTCAAATAAACTGACAAACATGTGAAATGTGAACTTGAGCATGTGAAAATGTCATTATTTCAATCATATGTATGAGGGTTTACCTCAAATTACATGCTTAAAAGTGACAGATTAGGACTTAGGGAGACGATGAGCTCCACAGTCAACATGACTCACTGTGCCTCAACCTCTCAAACATGATGGCCTTGTATTAAGCCGTAAGCTTAATTTGTACTTTTCACCGCAGATGTGGGACACTTTCAAACACCCCCAAAATCCATTCTATTCTTCATTTTCATTTTCTGTCTTTGCTCTTAGATCTCTTGTTTTCGAGTAGCGTTTTCATTGTCTTTCTCCATGTGTACCCCTGACCACAGATTGAAGGGGACCTTGCAAGAGGGTGAATCCAGGCAGCAGTTGCAGGGCTCAGCAGAGCGCATCAATCTCCTCGCTGAGAGAACAAACAGAGATGTGTGCGGGGAGGAGAAGGAGGGAGAGGGACGGTGATAGGAGGGTGGTGGGCCAGTGGGGGTCCAAGTGGGAGGAGGCCTGATGACCTGAAAGCTTCAGGAAGCAATTAGCGAGGGGCTTCACAAACTTTAGAACTAATCTAATTAGCTGCTATCAAAGCAGCAGAAGCCGGCTTCTCTTCGCTCTGCTCGACTGCAGATGTTTGTGAGTTCTTCCTCTTCTGTTGAATTCTCCTTTTTAATTGCCTTTACTCATTTGACTGAGTGAGACGCAAATTGCAGACATGCAAAACAATAGGTTGTTTATTAAAAAGCTGTAGAGCAGGAAAGGTTGAGGTTAATACTGAATGCTTTTACAGCTGTAAAAGCAACATTAAAGGACCACACCAGCGATTGTGCATGTTTGAGCCCAATGAATACATTACATACATGTAACATTACTGCCAACTATTTTACAAAATATGAAACACTATTTTAGTTTTGGGGATATTTTGCCGAATTCCCTAATCTTTCAAAATTAAATGTTCAGGTGATATACCCACCTTAAAATTCAATATTTCGCCCACTAACATGCACATTCCCATGTAAATTTAAGATGTGTTTGCTGTGTAGGATTACCTATCAAGCATGTTTCAAGTTCCTACGAGTTGATTTTTATATAGCACATTGGAAGGAACCGAAAACAATGACAGTGTGGAAGGCTGGAAAAACAATTCTAATATTTAACGTTTTAGTAGTATGTTTTGGAGTTGGCAGTAATATAAACTTTATGCAGGTTGTTTATTATTGGGTCCAAACATACATAATCACCCTTATGCTTCTTTAAATTCTTTGTACAGCAGCTGTAATAAGATCTAGGCTTTAGGCATGACAGTTAATTGTGTACTTGAAGCCTGACACCAATCACATAAACTCCCAAATTCCTCTTCGGTCACTACGCTCTACGAAAAAAATGCCACCTCATCCTGCCACAAAAGCATCTCTTGAGAGAGATAATTTTCTTTTGTGGTACCTTGGTGATGAATAAGTTACCCAACTCCATTCAACCTGTGAAATCCCTCTTGTGCTTTGAAAAAGGCTGAAAGAAACAAATCTTCCACGAGCAGCTTCACACCTGAGGGCCCTCAAGTTTTGTTTCCTTCATACACACGCGGAAACATTGAGTTTGGACTGGCAGGCATGAACAGAGACACATTAATCCACGTACAAAATGAGGTTCAAGACCCACCTTGCTGCGAGAAGGACTGCTCGAAGACGCACTTGTAAAGGCTGCGGAAAGAAGCGCTGAGATCCTCAAAGTCAGAGAAACACAGCTGCTTATCCCGCGACTCGGGGACCGGCAGCCCGTACTGGGGNAAAAAAAAAAAAAAAAGAGAGAAAGACAGACAAAAACAGTGAGAGCTATGACAGCAAAAAGCTGCATGGAGAATTGTTTTTTTCAAATCCAATCTGGACTTCTTGGATATAATAATACATGGAGAAAATACGAGGCTTACATTTCAACACATTTGCCAGTGTAACAGCGACACTGAGTCAACCCTCCATCATCCACCTGAGTCACCTTTCATTATTTTAGTGCCGACAGTAGCTGGGCTGAGCCAGCGTTAGCACGGAGGATGAGTCATTGCATTGAAAAAAAATCTCCAAGTCTATAGTGGGAGGAAAAGAACAAGCCTCAGTGCCACATGGCTTGTGGTAAAGGGTGAAGCCACTGTTGGCAGCATTGGAGAGGGCCGCTACCTTTCAGTCAATGTTCAGGGAACCAAAGTCGTTTGCCTTGACACCTCTGTGTGTTTTGTTCAAGCTCAATTCAGAAAATTTGATTTTAATTGGGAAAACTGAATTTTAAAGTGGATCAAATTAAAATCCGATGATAATCACATTCATTTATAAGCAAATTTATTATAATCGTTCATAAACTCTTAACCCACAGATCTATTTTTTTAATTTAGTGGCTGAAAATGACTGTATGTACTGTTGTATGAAATTCATATTTAGTTTTTTGCAGCACTCATCTCATTCTATAGCTTCCTTCCTTCCTTCCTTCCTTCACCCTGCATCATCTCATCTTCTTCATCATCTACCAAGCAAACAGATGAAATTTGTTGTCATCGGTGTGTCACCATAAATATAACCCAAATTAGCATGACATGCCCCCCTCCATCTACTTTCACCCAATAATGGCAGCCTCTCCATCTAACTAACTTGGTGTCTCTGAGATTTCTGCCAGAGATGCCACCAGTAATCACCGTCAGTCAGGAGGGTATCACCTGCACCAGGTAATGAAGCAGGACTAACCCTGATCCCTCCAGACCAGCTGCAGATGAGGTCTGGAACGATGGAAAGGGAGGGCAAGAGAGAGAGAGAGAGAGAGAGAGAGAGAGAGAGACGGAGAGATGGAGGGAGTCTTGCATGATGGAGGAAAACAAAAGATGGCCCCCAGAAATGAGAGGTTAACGAGATGAGATTGCGCTGACCTTTGCTAATGCAGGTGGGAGATGAGCAGGAAAAAGTGATTGATGGTAAAAAGGAGAGCAGCTGTTACAAAAGAAAAAAAATATAATGCAAAGCTGGGATTTTCCAGAGCTCTTTTCATTTAAGACCAAATGGTTTGGTCTGAAATTAGCCTTGAATAATGTATATTATACATGGTTTATGTGTAAAAGAATAGATATAATTCTGTCAGTTTCTATGCCCCATCATTAAAATTGAACCTTTAATGATAACAATTGGGAAAATCAGGCTTTTATAGCAACATGTAGCAATAGCATGATTAAAATAAAATGAAATAAATAAAAGACTTTAATAAAAACACAGCAAATGTGCTACAAAAACATACATAAAGGGAAATTACACTTAGACATTTCAAGTGCAAGGCTGACATTTACATCTACCAAAATATATGCTTTCCAGGTAAATTCGGAATCTAAAGAAAGCACATTCATAAATATTTGAAAAAAATCATTATCTATATGCAATATAAGAATGAGAGAAATGTTAGAATAGATCATCAAATTAGAATTTTAAAATAAGACTGAGCACATTAAAAATTAAGATTAAAAGTATAAAACTCTAATAGCAGCTCTGAGAAGCTGCAACATGCATTAAAAGACAAAAGTAATGTTGTCAGCTTGCACTCTGAACTCAGAATTTCTGACCTCTGACTGGGAAAAGTAAAAAAAAAAAAAAAAAAAAATGCACCTCTTAACTCGGAATTGCTGCTTGCAAAGTCAGACAAGGTTCCTCAACCATCGAGTTCAGTATTGAAGCCATTTCAGTATTGTAATGAGTAATTTCTGCATTTATAAATTAACTTTTTGAAGCATTTTCTTTAAACCAATCAGCATGCAGATGCAATAACATATAACACTGACATTAGTTGTTTTGAAAAGGGAAAGAGCGCATAACAGCTTCTTTTAGTTCGATAGAGCAAATAAACCAAACGTTTTCATGAAGGCATCCATGTCGTCTCCCACTTTGTTTAGTTGGAACATGGGGTGGTCAGAAACAACACAATTCCAAATTATGGCTTTTGAGTCCCGAGGTTCAATGAATGCAGCATAACATACTTATGATAATGATTTTCTTTGAATCGGTCCAATAGTGGGGCTGAAAATGTAAAATTTGTCCTGAGGATGGCGCTAGTGGAAAGGCCGTGTATTCTTTCAAATGAAAAACTGTTATCCTCTTAGAATAAATTCATGGCAATTTGTTGACAAAAATGTTTTATATTTCTAAGTATAAGTGGAAATTCTGGCTGGAAAGAGGAGCTCTGAGGAAAATGTCATCCTTTCAAACCACAAACACCCATAATAAATTTCATAACAATAACTTTCAAGAGATCTTGTCATGGACTATACTGTTAGTCAATTTTAAACAATAGTCGAACTAGACAAAAGCTCAAAGGTCAAAGGTCACTGGCCTTTCTGAGATCGCAGATTGCCACTCCAGCCATATTTCCTCTGATAAAATGATGATGCTTCCATGGAATATTTTGGTCAATAACAAAACTGCTCAGCATGGGACACTTTATGTCCAGACAGATGGGTTGGTCAGGCTAGTCCTTACTTCACAAAATGGCTAGTTATTATCATCACGCACACACACACAAACACACACACACACACAGCTTGAGACTCATCGATTCAAACAGCTGAAGGACCTTGTTTTGTAAAGAATAAGGGATTCGTTCAAACAGCCGGTATAATATCCGGCCAAATATGTCTCGGTGTAATCTGAGGCCTGCCAAGTCTGGAGTGTGCTTTGTATCAGCCAAGACTGTAGGCACCATGACAGCAGACGATGCAGGAAAGCCCTGATTTAAATAAACCCCCACTAAATGTGCGTCTGTGAGTGCATGTGTGTGTTTTGTGTGTGTGTGGACAGAAGACGCTGGTTGCCTCCCTTGGCTCAGACTTCAGAGACCAACAATAACAGTCTCAAGGCCGCAGCATGCCTCCTCCACATGCCTGTCGGAGAGTCGGAAGGTGGTGGAAACCCCCGACACGCTTCCACATACATCACACACACACCTACTCCACGCAATAATGGCAGCCTCTCCATCCAGCTAACTCAGGTGTCTGTGAGATTTCTACCAGTGACGCCACCAGTAATCGCCGTCAGTCAGGAGGGCATCACCTGTGCAAGGTAACGAAGCAGAACCCTGATCCCTCAGGACTGGACTGCAGATAAGAGTCTATTTGGGGGGAGGGGAGGGGTCTGTGTCTGACAAATCTGTAACATTCTGACTCCGGCACGCCACCACGTACTCGCTCTCTGTGACGGCATTTTTTTTCGCCCCACCTCCCACTGTGGGCATTCTGAAAAGGTNCGTACTCGCTCTCTGTGACGGCATTTTTTTTCGCCCCACCTCCCACTGTGGGCATTCTGAAAAGGTGTAAACAAGGTTGCCTCCTGACAAGGTCTCAAACCAAGTCAGTCAGATGGGCTGGATTGGATGAAGCAAACTGTGGCTACATACACACACACACGCACACACACACGCACACACACACAACACACACACACACACAAGCTTCATTTCACCTTTTGCAATTTGAAATGGGGCCTTTCTGTGGGAGTACAGGCTAAACACAGCCACATGTCCCTTGATGCTCCAAAATTGGTGATTTTTAAAGTTTTTTAACCATGTCGCCAACTCCGAGAAGAACAAAACATCACCAACAAGCCACCAAGTCTTAGAAAAATCACATAAAAGCTCATGCAGCCTGTGTGCCATACTGAAACTGTGTACAGTATATCACAGTGCAAAAGATACTAATGCCTACATTAAATTTAAGTACATAGTGTCACACTGGACAAGTAAGAACTTAAAAACCATCAATTAAAAAGATTGCAGTTGTGAATAATACACCATAATAACAGAAAATGCCATACATTTCAATAGTTTTGATTCTCTGCAGGAATTTCCAGAGTTGTCTGGTGTTACGAGGGCGCGATTCAACTACCGCAGGTGGTAGACGTATTGTAGTTTGAGAAACGCTGAGCAGAACACACGGGATGTGATTGTGTAGCATGTCAACAGGTCCGCAAAGCCAACAAAACCACTAAACTGCCGTTTCCCTCCTTGAATGTGATACTAACAAGACCACAGAGGAATAGAAGAAATCAAAATACAGAAGCCCACGTGTGCCAAACGAGGGAAAAAGTCTGAAAACATTACTGCTTCCTTCTACGCCACCGTGAGCTTCACCACTGCTGCTTTTTTTGGGTGAACACGGAGGATGTGTTCTGTGTGAGGTGAATGTTTTGACAGACGTTGGATTCAACTGTCTCCATTTAGAAAATAAAGATAAATACAGTAATTCATTAAAACACAGACACTTTGACTCCTGTTCAGCGTTTTAATAACTGGCCAATAGAATTACAGTAATATGCCTTTAATTTAACTAAATGATGCCCCTTTTACTTTAAATTGGTTCATTTTTAGTGAAGAGTTTAGGTATCATTTATATTCATCAGTAGATGGTAAAGGTGAGCTGTCAACGCAGCGATAACTCGGATATTTCTTGCTGTTTCTTTTTTGCACAACAGAAGCACTTCCATCAGCAGTGATTCCGACTCGCTGATGATTTATTTGTGGCGGTCCACACACCGAGGAGTGGAGGGGTTGGTGGGTGGGTGGTTGGGGGGTGGTGGGAAAGTTCTGCAAACAGCATTGAGCAGTGAGAGTCGGCTGCAAAACAGCACTGAATTCAGCAGCTACCTAATGATTGCATAGGAACACAACATTCCAGCAGACATTTCAGTCAATCCGCCCTTCTAACTGCATTTCTCAATGAAAGAAAGAAATATAAAAGAAATCTAATATTTTAAGGTGTGGGTGGGATCTATGTTGGTGAGCTGCCAAAGAAATCTTATAAATGGGAAAGACTAACATGGTGAAACTGGGCTTTTGATTGTGAGTATAACTGCAATATGGTCTTTTCTCACAAACAAACACATCTTATGTAGAATGATATATATGCATGTTGTCTCAGCACGTCTGTGTTCAGTATATTTGCTGAAGATCAAGTAGGAAACGAGAATTACACAAGTGTAGATCCAGTGTACGTGATTACACCTCCTCAGCACCTTCTGTACTGACTGTTACTGTCTGGACCGCTGATTGAATCATCTTGATTATGTCTGAATCAGGTGAACACTGAACACAACACGGGCCCAACGGTCCTCTGATTTAGCTTTTTTCTCCTCTATAAATCCAGACTCAGATGTGTAAAAAAGAAAGATTTATCATACAAAATTCATTGTACAATTGATATTATCCCAGATCTATATTCTGATCCCTGTATGAGCATACAATACCTGCCAGATCTAGATCAATACATGGATCTGAGCTCTACCATTAAGATTGGTGATTTTTTTTTTTTTTTTTTTTNTTTTTTTTTTTTTTTTTTTTGAGAGATGCGCTATCTTGCAATTTAAAGGACTCTATGGTTTTGTGATTTTGCCCCTAATCTTTTAAAATCAAATGTTCAGGTGATACATTCTCCTTAAAATTCAATGACCTGCTAACACCTGTGCACGAAAGCACAGTCATTTCAATTTCTTGGTAAAAGTGTCTTCTCCTGGGACTATATTACTTGGCGAAGAAATACATTTTCTTCTGTGCAGCTCCTCATTGGACCAGTTTAATTATGTAACTTTGACAAAAAAAAAAATAATAACAGGTTGTTTGTTGTGATTGATTACATATTTCAAACATGGATCAAAGTCTCCACAAATTGATTTTTATAGCTTACTGGAATGAACTGATACCAATGGCAGTCTGGAAGGAAGGAAAAACCATTATAATATTTACATTTTGGAAAATGGTTGGCAGAAATGTAATGTGTGTTGTATATATTGGGCTCAAACATGCAAAACCACCATTATGTCCTTTAAAAAAAAAAAAAGAGGAAGCCTGTTTCCAGACCCAAATCTGCCTCAAAATCTAATCGACTCTGCCTCTACCCAAGTCCCACCTATCGTCTAGATTTCATTGAAACCATTTTATTACTTTTTGAGATTTTCTGCTGACAATCAGGCAGATAGACGTAAAAAAAAAAGCAATCTACTTGGCAGAGGTAAATAATCTTTCTTCAGTCTGTTAAAGCAAAGTGGTAGAATTCTTAAAAAAAAAAAAAAAAAAAAAATTCATCCTTCACCTGAAAGACGTCACTGTGGAAAGCACAGGCCCTGCTAAGTGTCCGTAACCAAGACACCAAGTCCTTATCAGCTCGAGGTCAGCTAGTGGTCTGGACCTCGGTGTGTACATGTTGTCCAGAGAATGGAAAGAAATCATTAGACATCACGCAACATAAAGAAAAGGTCGTACCGGTGTGTAGCTGTGTACGTTGCTGCCGCTGCTGACGGCCGTGTTCAGGCTGACGGAGGCCAGGCTCTGCTCTGAAAGGCTGTTACTCAGGCTGCCGCCCAGACTCCCAGGACTCTCACTGCCTTCTGCCTCCGGGTTGTACAATGCGACCTACACACACACACACACACACACACACACACACACACACACACACACAAGAACCATGTTAACTCGACAATACAGGGTCAACAACTAAATCATCATACTGATGGTTTTTCACGTTTGATCCCAATAAATACAACCATTTTCCAAAACATAAAACTGTATTTTCGTTTTTGTGTTATTTTGCCAGATCCCCTAATCTTTCAAAATCAAATGTTCAGGTGATGAATCCACCTTAAAGGACCATACCACCCATTTTGCATGTTTGAGCTTAATATATTCAATTGTCATACATGTTACATTACTAACAACCATTTCGTATTTCAGCTTTCCTGATATTTTACAAAATCTCTTAATCTTTCAAAATCAAATATTCAAGCAATACACCCACCTTAAAAATCGATGTTTCACCTGCTAATAGTTATACAAAATTATGAAGTCACGGTTGTTAAAACTTTTCGATAAACGCAGGTCTTCTTTTGGGACTATATTCCCCTGTGGAAACGTACATTCACTCCACACTTTTTATTGCGCTTAAATGCTAAAATTACGAAAATCTGAAAAAACCTGAATACACATGATGTTTGTGATGATGATTACCTATCCCAAGACATTTCAAGTATCAACAAGTTGATTTTAATAGAATACCAGAATGAACTGAAACCAATGGCGGTCTGGAAGGTAGGAAAAAAATTTTTAAACTCACCGTTTCAGAATGCTTTGGGAAATGACTGTCAGTAACCTTACATCTATGAAAATTAAATATATTAGGTTCAAACATGCAAAATGGCTGGTACTGTACTTTAAAATTCAAAGTTTTAAGTTTTTAATTTCTTGGTAAAGCCATCTTCTCATGGGACTATATTTCCTGGGGGAGGCATACATTTTCTTCCATGCAGTTCCATGTTGGACCAGTTAAATTATGTAACTTCGACAAAAAAAGAAAAAAAATAATGTTTTGTTTGCTGTGATGGATTTCTTATCTCAAGCATGTTTCAATTCTCTACAAGCTGATTTAAATACCATACTGGAATGGACTATAACCAATTACACTCTGTAGGGTAGGAAACAATGTACTGCTTCAGTGTTATAATCTGTAAAATGGCTGGGTTTAAACATGCAAGATCACCGGTATGCTCCTTAAAGTTCCTTCAAAGGCAGTGATTCCTGATTTTATTATCACGACCCTTTTGTTACTCTCCCTCATTCTGACCATTTGTTAATTCATATCCAGACAAGTGAGCACTGCATACCTCAAGAAGTCACCCACGCACCATTAACTTACAAGGCAATTCATGAGGAAATATGGAAATTAAAGCGCAGATCTGTGCAAATTACACTACAGGCCAGAAGTTTAAAGGCACTTCCAGATTTAAAAAAAAAAAAAAAAAAAAAAAAAAAAAAAAAAAAAAAAAAAAA